>OMKZ01029900.1:0-10426 GCA_900302535.1 Neoniphon sammara
CCCGCCAATATTATCTGATCATTGTCGTGTGGCGGGGGGGAAAGGGCGAGGAGCTGTTAGTGAAGTAAATTCAGGGCAATGGGATTTACATGATTGTTTTTCCTCAGAGGGTCTCTGTCCCTGCTGTGAGGTCTCGCTACTAGTACTGCTTCTACTACCAGTACTGCAACCAGTACTATTACTGCTTCTAGAATACTGCTTCTACTAATACTGCTTCTGCTACTACTATTACTACTACTTTTACTAGCACCACTATTACAGTACAGCTTCTATTACTTGTACTACTATAACTACTACTACAACAACAATTACTGCTATTACTTTTGCTAATACTTCAGATCTGATGTGCCACACTAAGGGCAGTACCCAGTACCGGGCATCAGGACCACATGGACACCACCCCAACCCTAACCCCCACCGACCTTTCTTTTCCCTGAATCCCAGATCCTGAATCCCAGTTCCAGGCGTCAAGGGCTTTTTGTAATTTCTGTCATTGACTTCTGCTGCTGCTGTGTACCTCTGAATTTCTCCTTCGGGGGATCAATAAACTCTACTCTACTCTTCTCTACTCTACTTTACTACTTTTACTATTCCACTATATTTTTTTACTTTTACTACCACTATATTTTTATGTCTAAGCACAGTTTTTATGTCTAAGCACAGTACTAGTACAACTACAACTACTACTACTAGCAATAATAACAACAACAACAACAACAACAACAACAACAATAATAATAATAATATTACCACTACTACTATTGCTACTTGTGTTAGTACTACAATTGTTAGTATTACCACTACAAAAGGTGCAAAGTGCAGTAAATCTGTTCACCTAAAGACCCTGTGAGCCTCAAGCAGAACTCCTCCAAAGTCTAAGATGAAGATACAGTAAAGGCTCTTTATAGGCTTTTGGCTTCACAACAGCCTGCACTGTCTTTTCGATCACCTCTTTTAAAGCTAATTTTACAGATTTTTCATATGCTGCCTTTTATCCTGTTTGTTATTATTGTTACATTGTTTTGCCTTCTGTTCTTATCATTTTATCATGTTATGCCTTGTTATTTAACTTGTTTTAATTTACTTCATGAATATGATGTTTGTTATTATTGGACCGTTAAACAGCTTCGTAAACTCTAATTTAAAAAAAAAACGAGTGAAAGAAATTTTATTATTATAGTTTAAAGGAGTAAATTTCCCAAAATGCAAAGGGGCAGCTTGCCTTGCCCTGGTAACTCCATGTTTTTTTCTTCTTGTCTCATAGAAAAGCCTGATCACAATATCTGAGTCTTATCGTGATGAATCCATATTAAATTTATGTAAAGCATCTCTAGCTGAAAAAAAATGCAATAGCACAACAACAATATGGATGAAGGAGATTTGCTGGGTTATTAAGTAATATAAGAAAATGAAGAATTTCAACAACAACAATAGTTATAATAATAATTTTAATTATTATTATAATAAACTTCATTTATATTGCACTTTTCAAAACAAAGTTACAGCAGGCTTTACAAGGACAAGTTAAATGGAGTTAATAAATTAAGGCAAGAGCACAGGAAAAGAGAAGTGAAAAAGGCAGAAAAACAAAGCTGATGAAAGAGCCAATCAATGACAAAAGAGAAAATAAAAACAATAAAAACCACAGCAGGGGAGTAAATTTAGACAATAATTATCAAAACACTTTTCTATAAAAACTAAAAGAAAAAGTTTTAAGCAGCGAATTACAAGATGACATACTTTATTGGCCTGAGTTCTTTAGTTGTAAATCACTCACTAACAGAAACAACATACTGCATATTTTATATTTTAGAGATGCTGAACTGAACTCAACATAATGATTCTTTGATTCTTTTTAGCAATGCATATGAAATGTTTTGAAGGAGAGCTCATCTTCCCACCCAGAGAAAATCCTGGATGTGTAATGGTCTTACTGACCGTCGATTCTGTCTGTCCTCCAACAGGAAAGTGACAGTTTGTGGTGGGACGCTTTCGCCACCGAATTCTTTGAGGAGGACGCAACTCTCACGCTTTCCTTCTGCCTCGAAGACGGACCAAAGAGATACAGTAAGACTCCCATGACTCCATTCGAGCAACCACCAGTGTGTTTAGCTTGATATTTGTTTAATCATATTATTAATAACTCACATGCTAAAATGGTATGTGCTTCTGCTTTCCAAGCTGGACAGGTTTTAAAACCCAGGTTTAATACTTACATGCATTTCATAACAATTTCATAACTCTGTTTATTTTTTTTTTCACTTGACGTCCAAAGGGCAATTGGATGAGCAATGCATAGCTTTTTAGTCATTAAATACAGGAACTGAACATTCAAAGTACAACCCTGATGTTCTACTGTTGGCAACTGAGCAAATCAACTGGAGAAATAAGGGATTAAGTGCCTTACTTAAGGGAAAATCAACATTCTAGTCTAATGGAGAGTGTTTAAAATGAATTTCCCTTACCCACATTGTTCAGAGTGGGATTCAAACTAGCACCCTGCTGGTGTAACGAGTTGGCCTCTTTATGTATTAGCCCATTAGCAGCCTGTCACAAATTGTGTGGACAACGGTTATGAGGGACGCACCACAATACTGTAGGAATGATGCCAGAAAAAAATATTTTAAAGGAAAAATCCACTCTGAGATGCTCTTTCACTGTTATCATCAATCTGCGATGTTCAGTGCAATCCAGGAGTTATTTTGTGATGAAGTGCTGTAATTTACTTTTTTTGGTGTGCCCGCCTTCACACCAACTTGTCTGCTTCTAATTATGTTATTGATTTCCTACGTTTCCCAGAATGTCTTTCAGCACTGCAAAGAATACTTGTTTGAACTGTCTTGTTCCGTCCAGCCATTGGTTTTACATTTATGTAGAGAGGCCAGTAGTGATAGACGCGGAGAAAGAGTTTGAGGAAAACGGAGTCTTGCCTCTCTGAAAACTCTCGTGGCTGCAATGCATTGTGGTCTGTTGAGGCTGCTGTCAGTGGAGCAATTGGTATCTGTGCCTCTTCTATGATGGATTTCTCCCTTTTTGACTGTTGAATGTTGAAAGGATTGTTGACACCAAAAATCATTTTTACTATTGATGCTTTAGATAGCTGAAAAACGTTTCTACTATCAGACTCCATTGTGGCTGCACAGGGACTATCTCAACGTGACATCACACCACTATGTTTGGCCAGTTATTCCCAAAAATACAAAAAATACACCACCAAACAACAAAATGGACCCTGAAATGCTAGGTATTTCACCAACAGTTGTGAACAGTGTTGAAGTGTTTTAGGGTCAATTTTACTTGTAATGTTACCGCTCCTTCCACCCTCATCTGTTCTCTCCATTTTTAGCAAAAATTTTACCACCTTACCTTTGCACCGAAATGAACGGATTTTCTTTGTGTTGTCAGAGAGGAAGAGGCGATGACATTACAATGCAGTCTCTTTTTTTTTGTTGTTACTCTCTCAACATGATGGTTAGTCACTCGTGACCACTGCTAACCTCTCTCCAAACGTTTCATGACAGGCCTCTGTTGTGGTCTTCGCTTTTTAAATATAGATATAGATGTAGACCGCACTCTCGAAAATAGCAAACTACAGGGTATCCATATTGAAACGTTTCACATAATGCCTGCTTTTGAACAAGGTCTTGATGTCACCGCTTTATGACAGCGTGTTGATATCTCAGCAAACGCCTGTACTCTGAGTTGAAAACGGTCAAATTGCTGCACCAAATAGAGTAAAGTACATTTTTACTTAGAAGAGGTAACCAAAGAACAATTCCACGTGATACTGCACTGGGATTTTAATTCAGAAAGACTCCTAGAGTCACTGGCATACTCATGCATTGCATATTTCAACACAGTTATGTCAGCCGGAGAAAAGACAATTAACCCCCCCCCCTTTTTTTTTCCTTGTCAAAAAGAGAACAATATATCTGCACACTGAAAATTAAGATCCCAAGGTTCTCAACTGGTGGGCCATAGTCCAACAGTGGACCGCAGTTTGATTCTGAGTGTACTTGGGGCATGCGTGTCCACTTTGTCAAAAAAATAAAAAGAACAAGAAAGAAAGAAAAAAACAGAAAGAATAAAACTATTTTGAACTGGATCGAACATCTAGTACAGCTCTTTTATTTTGAACTATCATTTCCCACTGCAACATGTTAGCTTCTGAGAGGGGAAGCTAGTTCGCTCCACAACATTGTGAAAGGCAAATATGACAGTGAATATATTGAGCTTGGTTTTAAACATAAAATAACAAGCCATGGCTAAACTGTAGTTTCAGAAAATGTCTCTTCTCTTTATCCCTATTAGTAAACTGAATATTTTGTTCTCCTGTTGTTGTTAGTATTAGGTCTATTAACCTATTACTGTGGCTAGAAAAAACAGAATTGTGGACGCCTGAATTAATCCCTAGTTGCTGTTGCAATGGCCTTTTTATTGGGTTGCAAGCCTTCGGTGCACTTCCTTTGTTATTTTGTGTTTAAAACAGTGTATGAAAGCATTGCGAATTACTGCAGTTTTCATTTTGCAAAGTAAAACTAAATGGCTCTTAAGTTAGCCAATGTGCTGACTGTGACTTAATGACAAAAATATAGATGCATAAATATAGATGCAGACCTGGTTTCAAGGGTGCGACAGTTAGGAAACTCACTCAGCAGCTAACATGACCATCCAAGTTTCAATTCAAGTAAGGAAAAAAAAAAAAAAAAACCACCAAAATTGCAATTATGTGAGTTTTGCCCAACAGCAGCGAATATCCCAGAGCAGCCTTATTGTGTTTGTGATATTGTCCCCTTCATCTCATCTGCATAGGTTCATGTTCTGATATCTGAAACATATTGAATATCACACAGACATAGATAAGGATGCGGTGCTCCGAAATGAGCAAATGTGTGTAGCGTCTGCTTAGTGTCTGTTTGTGTGTGTGTGTGTGATTCAGCCTAGTCATGAAGGAGGAGGAGGGGAGAGAGAGAGAGAGTGGTGGAGAGAGGGAGTGGAGGATTGTTGTGAGCCGGGCCCCGGTTTGCTTTTCAAATGTAAAAATAAAAATCCCCAGTGGTGTAGAGACGGTAACCCTGTTCCCTCGGGAACAGGAGGCTTAACACCATGGCGATGATGACTCACCGCCAGTCGCAAGCCTTCCTTGATTCACATTCAGGTGTGCTAAGTTACACACATGCATGCACACGCACACACACGCACACACACAAACACATCATCCAGGAAAAACACAGCACCCTCCGATGTATCCAGCAACAGATTTATCTCCAAAGAAAAACTAAGAATGACACCTTCTGAAAGTGATGTTGTTGTCTGTCAGGCTGCAGTCTTATAAATAGAAAATAACAGTTGACACAGGAACATATATATATTGTATCTCACGTACAATATCATTGTCATATATATCATATTCCAGTTAGTTTTACACTGTTCAGAACTGTCATTTATACATTTTTTTTTGCTGTAATACAAAAGAGCAACTTAAAAGGAGTGAGCAGGCACAGGCTCAGTTTCTTGCATACAGCTGCTAAAAATAATTTTTGGAGATTGATTGCCCAATAGGTTATGACAACATAGACACCACGGTCATCAATGTGTTCCCAGTAGATCATTGGCTCTGGGCCCTGGTGTATGCTGAAGTGTTAGCTTGGAGCTTCAATGATGATAGCATTATCACAAAATAGAGAAAATAGGGAGAAATGAGTGGTTAAATGGTAAGTAATCTTACACAAAATACAGCAAAGTCGGGTAGGTTTATGGTAAATAATATTTTTAAAAACGGACTACTTTCTCTGTTTCTATAGGAAGTCAGCATGGTGAGTGTAGACTGTGTACAACCAAAAGTTGCTGCAGGGAAGATGAATATGTGGTTGCTCAACTGAAATAATACCAAAAATAAACATCAGCTATTAAGTTATTGATAAATTTTCATATTTGTCAGTCTTTAGACCCTGGGATAAAAGGACAATATTTTATAACTAAAAACATCAGTCTTTTTACTTTGGATTATGATAGTTGCTTTCTATCACTCAATTTAGTGTTTGCAAAAGTGTTAGCATGTAAATGATTGACCAGGGACATATAAAGACTTTTGGTATTTACCTCTGTTATCAGCAAATTATGAGCAAGTTGGTCAATGGGCTCCCAAAACCTTGGTGTCGCAAAACCTTGCTATAATACTTTGAAATAACCTTGAAACACTGAACCCCTACCTGCTCCCTCATTCAAAATTGCTCTAACAGTGCCATCTAAAATGAAAAGATGAGAAAGTGGCATTACTGCACGGCGCACAAACTGGTTTGGATTGCTGGGAATATGATTATGATGTTGAGTGTTGGTATGTATGAGTCTGTCTAACCATCGGGCCGCCTCCAGTTTGTCAGCTCTGCAGTAATGTCAGTTAGTCTGCCATGTCATCACAATCTCAGCATTTGTCAGCGTGAGTTTCTGGCATGTTCGTACTGCTTGGTATTCATGTTTAGCTCTCAGATAACCATGTACGGACACTTAGGAACCTTATCCAGGCAAAAAAGCTCATTAATGAATAATGCATGTAAATGTAAATATATTATGGGGCTCAACAAATACCTTACAGAGTTAGACAGACAGCTACAATATTCCTGTGATCGGAAGAGATTGTGAACTCGGGGGAAAAAAAACTAAACAAAAAAATACTTCTATCTACCTTTTCTTCCTGGCTCTTATTTATTCATATGTCCTATTAAACAGGATCATTCTTGTGGCACAGGAATTTCTGTCATGTCTATTGTCAGGGGAATTTGGCTTTGCCCCTTGTACTCCTTAGTATCGGTTGCTTTTAATGATGCCGATCTAGAAATTTAAGCTTATTCTGCCGTTGCACTCATTGTTAGTCGCTCTGCATAAGAGCATCAGCTAACTGCCTAAAATGTAAATTGTAAATGTTACTGCCAAAGGCTTCACTCTGCTATAATCTTTGCTCCCAGCCCTTTTTTTTTTTCAAAGCACAGACATGCTGTAGTTATCGTTGTCGCGACAACACTGACCAGGGGAGATGTGAGGGAGTGGGAGGTGGAGAGTGGTTACCAGTGGTTAAAAGGGCCATGCTACATTGTTGGAAGAGCAACCGCAAAACAAAAGGTTGTAATGTCATGTGGTGGAACAAAGTGTCTTCGGATAGTTATACTGAGTGGGATGAAATGCCTGAAATAAGTTCTCAGCTGTATGGATCCTGCATGTAATTCCTGAGGCTAGAGTCCTATACAAAGACTTATGAGTGGCGCAAGACTGAGCAAAAATAGTTATTTTAGCTCTGTGATACAAAGCTTGTCGTGGCATTTCTAAATGGAAGAGAAACTATCTGTATCTTTAATAATCAAATCTACCAAACAGACTAAATGGGATAAGCTTCTGTTCTGCTGTTTGTAATTCAACTACAGCACAAACAAACACAAAAGATTTAATTTGAGTTTATTATTATTTACACATTTATTTATTATTCCCTTGAGGCACTCATAATGTATTGATTTATGAGTGTGAAAACTCAAATCCTTGTTGAAATTGAATTATATTTTTTAACTCATACAATAGCTTATATAGTGATTACAAAGAAACAATCATTTCACTCCATACCGAGGCACATTAATTTCATAACATTCAGCAGAGGAAAAATTATAAGAGCCAATTTACCTAATCTGTTTTTTTATTGCACGGACCTGTATTTAGGTGTTGTGAGTAACTAGGTTTCCAGCGTCAACGTGTCTTTTCAAAGGAATGAGATCTTATTGAAAAAGCCTGCACATTAATTGTCGGAAGATGAACGCTAATGCATTTGTTTGGCCCATGAGCTCTCTTTCTCTCTGTCTCCATCTTTTCTCTCCTCTCATCCCTTTTTCTTGCATCACTTCTCCTCATCAGACTCTTTCTCCTGTAACATGACATAACAAGCTCCATTAGAGAAATTGAGTTTTTGGGGGGTTTTTTTGCACAAGAGCACTTCGACAGCAATTTTTGCGAGATAAAACACTGACTTCTCTTCCCTCAAACCCTGATGAAAACTTTTTTTTGTTCCCTGGCCACGGTGTCTTGTCATTTCCAAAATTCATCAGCTAATTTCCCTTTTCTACCAGCCGTCTCAGTGTTTAGAATAGACTTCCAATGATCGTTAATTTCTTGATTAAATGACTGGAAGAGACAACAAATTTACCTGCCCAGAGCTTATGGCTTGTTTTAATTTCTAACGACCAGGAGCTTCAAACTTCACTAGATCCTTTATTGTGTCTAATTGTAATCTACACATATTAATAACAATAACCATGTAAGAAGACAACATAAGCAGCTTATCCAGATAGAGTACATTATTTCTTCTATCAGCTTGCCTTGCCTTGTTCTTGCAGAGATCTGAAGAGAACTGGATGTGAGCAGAGAGAAATTGTAGTCTCAGAAATACCATAATATTTTATTGTTTCTTTGGAAATAAGGCCAATTAGAAAGCATTTTATTGGCATGCCAGTGTATTGCTTTAAAGTTAATATTAAAATTCCTAACTGTGTACGTGTTGGCTTTGCATTTCAGTTGGTAAAGTGTTTTTGTGTGTGTATTTGCATACCTGTGTGTGCGTGTGTGTGTGTGTGTGTGTGTGTGTAAAACAATTCTACATAGGTGTAGGCCAATTATTTTTTTTTACACGGAATATTCAATTACACTATCTAATTATTCCCTCAATTGCCATGGCCTTAACATTCGCCCCGGTACCTTGTCTAGCTCTGCAATCTATGAGGCATCTGATGAAAGCTGCACTCCATGATGCAATCAAAGAGCAAGGCTCACTTTAGAAGTAGTTCAAACAAGAGAGAGAAAACTCTGCATGTTTAGTGAACTGGTTCACTGAGGGCAAACTATGAAAATGATTCACAACACATTTACAATTCGTCTACAGTTACTCTTGCATTGCAGCATGCAATAATTGCAGCTATGAAATGACCACAGCTAATAATCTTTAAGCAAGCAAGAGGACATGGAGAAATAATGAGGAGGATGAAAATAGGGGGAAATAGTCTTAATCCGGGTGAAGGGATGAACCCTCCCTCTGCAGTCACTTCCATTGTATTTAACAAGGAATACACACGGCACCATGCAGTCAAAGTGGGAATCTGTTAATGAATAAACACATTAAGTCCCGTTCATATCATAATGATGTTTATAACCTGACTGAGTCCAGTCCAACACAAATTATAATGATGTTTTTAGGTAGTCGTGTATAGTCACATATATTAGCCTTGCTCTGTACATGGCATAAAGTCTTTAGCCACTTTTAGGCATGTAACACTGTGAATCCCCAGTTTCCGCCCAGCCCTTAATGCTTTATATCTCAGTCTTGTATTTAGCATAAAGAAAAGGCAGTGTGTTGCCTCACATCACAGTCTTGCTTGTCCCGAAGGGGCTTATTTTGCAGTAATGACCGGCTCCTTGTACATTATCCTGCTTATTACACGGCTACTTACCAAAGGCATTAATCATTTGACATGACATATTGATTTAAAATGATTTTATTCCAAGCTAAAGTAATTTACAAGCCTCCGACACAAAATAGTTCAGTATGACTGCAACCATAGAAACGTCTGTTGGTAGCATCCATGGGCTACAGTGTAACAGAACTGTAACCATAGCAACGTAAACAAATGTGCTAAGGCAGCTTCCAAAAGTTTTATGATCCCCAAATACACTGAACGTAAAAAAATCTGAACATATCTTCAATTTTTCCCTTAAGATTATACCTTCAAACACAGAGTGATATGTTAAGTTGTGGAACAGTTGTTTTAATAACCAAAATATTACCTCCTCATTCAGTAATAACAGACCTCATATTGCCATCGCTGTCCAATCAGAGAATTCAGCATAGCCATGCAGTAATGATGCTTATTGTTAGCCCATTACACAATATTGATGATCGCAGCTTTAGAAATGCATTGCTTTTATAATTATGTTAATCGTCAGCATTACTTTAGTCTTAATTATTATAATGTTACTTTTTATAGCACTTAATTCTCAAAGCACATCATGTCTCAGTTTTGTATATAACACAATAATATTTATAACTGTATTAGCCCTGCCCTACACACATCATAATGACATTAATAGCTTAGTTGACATTAGTAGACATTACTAGCTTAGCTTTGCCCAGTTCTACACATATCATTCGGCCTTGTCCTTCTTTTTATATGGTTTTATTTTCAATAATAGCGTTAATAGCGAGTCTTAGCCCAGCCCTATGCATATCTTAAGCATGTTTACAGCCGGTCTTGGCCCTGTGTTAAGCACATTATGTGTCAGTGCTCCACATATCCAAATGATGTTTATAGGCAGTGTTAGGCTGGTCATAGCTGTGTGAAAGAATCTGAATAGAAGTCAGAGATGGAAGGATAAGACTAGTGCTGTGATCCCACTT
>OMKZ01029911.1:0-15145 GCA_900302535.1 Neoniphon sammara
GTTGGGGGGATGGCGCAAGAGGAGGGAGATATATGTATCCCATTCATTACCCAGTCACTCCCATCCTCCATCCACAATGGTATTTTACCATATATACTGTGTTTTGCAGGAGAGTATAACTGACAAGGAACAGTATGTTACATATGTAACTCAGGTGCCCTGAAGACACCATGTAACAAAAGGAAGCCCCTTTGTAGCCCTTAACAGGCACTCAAGTACAGGAATGTGCTAAGAGATATATTTGACACATAAGTGTACATTTGCCCTTTGGTTGGGCTTCACTGTAAATAAAAGACTTTGGGGTCTCTGTGGGTACCCTCGCACAGCTTTATTCTGGTTTTGTTTCAGTTGTTCATTTCACAAAACTCAGTCTGGGCACTGTTGGGTTCAAACCATTAGGAACAGGGCAGGCAGTAACAGGCATTTACAAAAATACATGGCAGGTGATTGGAACAACCCTCTGTCTATCATTACCTAACTGTTCAATCAGACAAATAAACCATTTGACATAGCATGAGACTGCCAAAGCTAAACATTTTGCTAGCTTGTTAGCATGTGGGTACACTATTCTAGCCAGGAATTTTCTAGTCCTAAAAAGCACTTTGTTGCATAAGTATAAGGGCAGCAATTGTCTGTTTCTGAACTTGGTGAACTGACACTTGTGGCTGTTGTCATCACCTAAACCATGCCCATAAGTCCTCAAAGGATGTTGACTGGCCCAGCTGCTATAGGTGGCTACTAATGCACTCTGGTTGGAGCATGCCTAGATGATTTTGTGAGTCAAACAAAAGTGATCTTGCAGGATCGGCTGTCTGTTCTGTCGGTTACTCTGAGGACATACTGCCATATTCTGTGTTGCATGTGTTCTCTGAGTTCATAGAAGTTGAGTTACATATATAATTTACCATTCAAACACTCAACCAACTACTACAAGCCCTGCACCGAGCATCCTAGCATGCCATGCTCAAGTAACAGCAGGTCACTCTACATAAATTTCACATAACATTATTATTGGAGAAAACATGTGGATTACAATCAGGAGAAAGTGATGCTGCACTTCAGGGTGAGCACAGCAGACACAAAAAAGACAGAGACAGAGAAAAAGAATTAATGAGAGGAAGATACAGAGAGAGAGAGAGAGAGCAGTTTCACATGTAGCAGTGGGCCTGTCAGACTCACAGTAACCTTGGCTGTTTGAGCACACAGCCATGGAGGCAATGCATTGTGAGGCAAGGAGGCTTTGAAGCTGCACTGCAGAGAACCTAGAAGGAATTCTGATGTCCTACTGCATATCCACAAGCCCTTCTACTCTCCGAGGGAAAGGGAATAAGAAAAACAGCAGAAGTAGCTGTGAGACTGACAGAAAAGAGAAAAAATAAGAGAAAATGGGATAACAAGGCAAAATGAAGGCAGGCGAATACAGAAGCAGAGGAGAAGTACAGTGTCAGAGAGAGAAAATAATGGAGAGGGAGCGGGAGCCAGACAGACAGACAGACAGACATGTAGAAGAGGCCTAACCAAACTTGTCGAGCCCCAGTGAAACAAAATAACAGCTCAGGCAGAGGGGCTCTCTGATAGCCTCTCAACTGGCGTTGGCCTTGGACCAAACCTAATCCAGAAAACCAGAGCCTAATGATAGGGCTAGGACTCCCTCAATTTTCTCTTTTCCTGTACAGTTCCCCCAACCCCCCAAAATTACTATCAATATTCAATTAAGGGGGCCTGGGATACTGGACAAGCCAACCTCAAAAACAAACCGCAGCTCCCTGCTCTCCCCTTCATCTAGTTACAGGAACCACTTCTCAAACAACAAAGCAAAGGACTGAGGTCCCTTTAGAAATAATCAGCCAATAGGGGGCAAATATGTTCTCAGTAAAAGCAATTGGGCCACAGTGACCTTGACTTTTCACGCAGCGATAAGTGATGTCTTCTGGCTTCACTGTGAGTAGTAGTCCTCACATGCCTATTAGCGAAACACCCAAGTTTTCTCCAGGTTTCCAAGAGTGAATTGTGTTCCTAAAGCTATGGGTAGAACCAAACCTGAGTCACGGGCCGACCTCTGGTGGGTTCCCACATGACACCAGAAATGTGCTGTAATGATATAAGGTCCTAGAAAAAAGATTAAATTTCATCCAAGCCTTCCAAGGATCTTAAATCCTTGGAAGGATTTAAGAACCCACAGTCCAAAACATTTTCCTTCAAGACATAAAAAAACGCTCTTTAGTTAAATATCATATCACACATGATTATCTCATTAAGCATCCACCAAGGTTCGAATGCCAAAACATTTTAACATAAATCATGTACTACCAAAAAATGTTTCTCAAAGACGTGTGTTAAATTCATGAATATGCATATCAGTTGTGAAGATGCAAAAACTAACTTAAAGCCAGCCAGTAACAAATCAAAGACATGACAAATAGCGTTATGAACAACTCAACAAGGGCAAGTGCTGTTTTGAATAAAAAACACATTACACACCATGTATATGTAAATTATATAAAGGCAGAATGGAAATGCAATTCAAATCACTGCATAGTTAGGTCAATGACATTAGACATAACCTAAATATTAAGTGATACTAACTGCAATAACGGAGGACAACAAAACATGTGAATTCTGAAATACTGCTGCCACACTAACACCGTTTCTAAGAGTAACACTTAGAACTGTTTGCACATTGCACTAAAGCTGTTGGTGACTACTTAAAATTAGGGCTAGGCAATATATTGATTTTATATTGATATCATGTTGTCTTTTCCTGGTTTTAAAGGTTGCATTACCATAAAAGGATTACATTTTTTGAACTTATTAAACTGTTGTAGCTGTCACCTCTACCTGCTTGGTCATCATATCCACATTACTAATGGCTGTTTATCAAAAATCTCATTAAGTTTATATTTTGTGAAAGCACCAGTGGTCATCCCTACAATATCGTCATAATAGCGATATTGAGGTATTCACTCATAAATATCATGATATTTAATTTTGTCCATATTGCCCAGCCCTACTCAAAATCCTAGTTAACCAATAGCCATAAAGTAATCAAATGGTCAAATGAAAAGGAAAACAAATGAGCAAGTTTGTGCAGAACAAACGGATGGATGAATAATATGAAGGAATCCAGCTGTGATGCTAATGCAAAGTGCTAATGTACACATTTCCAGGTAACAACTCCTACAACATAAATCCACCCTCATAAAAAAAATAATAACCTAATGAAAACTTGAAACACTGATCCATCAATTCAAATAGAGTGTCAGCTGTAAACTCACATTTCCTTAGACAATTGAGTAACTTAATGACAGATTGTATGAGTTTGAACTGTAACTCAGAAGCACTGACAGAGCAAGCCTCAAATTACAGATCTGCCAGAGAATGAGGGGTGGGGTTGAGAGGGATAGAGTTACATTTCAAATGGAGATGCTGGGATGCTTACTTGATAACAAAACCTCCAGATCTTGTCAGGAGTCGCATCGCAAGAGCACTTTCCATGTTGACATGTTCTGTCACCGAAAAGCAAAACACAAAAAATTGCAGGGAGAGATAATGAATGCCAGCTGTGAATGAAAAGTTGAACCAATCAAGCTGTAATGTAGGGATAAAACTCACCCAGGCAATGTCGCAGAGTGGAAAATCACTGCCTCTCGCATGGGGAGAAAGAGAAAAAGCAAGAGAGAGGGAGATAAAGCGAGAGAGGGCTAGATCCAGCTCCATTTACACACCTGCAGACTGAGGGTCAGGCCACATCTGAGCACCAGTACAGGTGTCAACACAGCCAGCATGGCCGACAGATTCCTGCAGTTGTTTTCACGGGCAAATGAGGACTGTTTTTACTGGATGCACATCTCTTGCATTTGTGGGAAACCAGTTTGACCAATCCGCACAGTGTATTTCTTCAGTCAAAACCAAATAATTCAGATTTTCACAGCTTGTAAAACAACATGACTGTCAACTACGAAAATTGTGTTCTTTCCCAAAATACACGGAAATGATGCTGAATGCATATTTGTCATAAAAGCTCTGGCAGGGCCACATAAATTATTAATTAATTAGATTTCGCCATGATTTCAGTCTGATATGAGATAAAGACAGAGATACAGAAGGACTTGAAACAGACAGAAAGGTCAAACAATGACAGAAAAAAAGAGGAAATTATTATTTTATAATATGTATGTAAATGAGAACAGAGAATAAGAAAAGACAGAGGGCAAAAAAAAGATGGACCAGATCAAAACAGTAGAGCGAATGAGAATGATGGAGAGAACAGGACTGAGAGAGAGAGAGAGAGAGCTGCAGCTCAGGGAGGGATGACCGGTGACAAAGGCAGATCTAGGGGATCAGAGGCAGCCCTCAAAGCTGACTCCCAGAGCTGGGATGAAGGAAACTCAGTGTGGAAGCAGAGAAGATGAAACACCATTTGGGGCCCGGGCCCCCCTGCCGCCTCGCCTCTGTGTTCAGGCCTGTGAGCTTCTGCCTCTGAAGTGCTAAACACCCCCTTGCACCGGCACTGCACCCGCCCTGCACCGCCTGCCATTTGGTGACTCAATGCGCCTCTGTATGGACATGGCACAGTCGCCTTTCCATTGTAAAATTAGCGTTCGCAGTCAATTCAAAATGCACTTTTGAATTAATAAAGGGATGTGATCACAATGACACAAAATGAGGAAATGGCAAAAGATAATTTTCTACTCAAAAGGTGCATGTGTTATGTTTCCAACAAGGCTGGAAAAAACCATCTTATCTCTCAACACTCACAAATCATGTCTTTTTTCAGTCGCTTGTGTTCAAAACATTGATGGTGGAAATAAGAACAATTGGTCCACATGATGTGAGGTTAAAATCTGATTTCTACATTCACTCACATCTTCCTCTTTCTAGGAAAATCAAAGTACAGGGGAATTAATTTGTGTCCAGAAGCTAAATTAGTTGTTGTTTTTTTTTGTCCAAAGGCAAACATCTGAATAGAAAAAGCACAGGCCTTGAGGCGGCAATCAACTCACACAGTTGCATTTTTACTGTAATTTGAGCTGCAGTGTTTAGGTGTCTGAAACACTAAAACAACATTATGAAGTTCAAAGGAACAGCACCCATCCCTCTCTAGACACCGGGATCTAATGAAGGGTAAAACCACCCAGACTCAGTCTAATCACCTTTTTATTTGGCTGGTGAGTTTACCTTGCTTTAAGGCAGACATAAATCACTGTGACCTAAATTCACAGTACATATACACCCAAACTTATGTAAGTTATGAGGATAGGGCAAATTGTTTTATCCTCCTTTCTTTCTTTTTGAGAAAACTGTTGATTTCGTAATGCTAAGGTTCCTTGCTTTATAATAATCACTGATGTATGGACAGACAGACACAGAATCAGTAAACGTTACAGAAATAGGACTGATTTCTGTAGCATAAGTCCTTAACCAGATCATCAGGGAATATTTAATGCTGCAAGCCTGAACTGAAACATTTCGTCACCAAAACAGCACCACTGCTCCAGCATGTTGATGCCCCAGATAAATGTCCCAACTTCAAAGCGCCTTGTAGTGTTGTTGCACTGCAACACTGTCAATATCCGCAATCACTCTGAGCGAGGCAACACTGGCAACCAAAAAGCGCATTGTTTGGCAGCACTGTGTGTCAACAAAGTTGCCCTATGTGATTTATAAACACAATTGACGTGTATTTTGAGCATCACTCTTGTTTGTGGCAACTCGGACCTTTAAATCCGCAGCTCTACAGAACAAAAACTGCATTAAACTGGCGTCCTGGTGTCTGATATCAAGTAAATAACAACTGCAACCAGAATAAAGAACATTTCTCCTCCGCCTTTACCTGCATAGTAAAGACCCCAAGCTCCTGCGAGGACAGCTTTTTCATTTGCTCGGCCAAAACTTGCGCTTCTTCCAGGATGGAAAACTCAGTGTCAGCCCCGCAATATCCACAAGAAAGAGCCGAACAGACGAAAACGAAGCTCCACAAAAACGAAGACAAGTCCCGGTGAAACCCGCGGTGCTTATTCCTGAAAACAGAGCGCGTGTTCGGCGTTACAGCCAGGGATTTCTCCCCCGCCCGCCTCGCCATGATGGCTATGCGTGTACAGGCTGGAGAAACAGGGAATCTGAACTGGTGGCGAAAAAAAAAAACTTCAAGGGAAACTACTTTTGCAACTTTGCAGCCTACAATATGTGTGCCCTTGCTTCCATGTACAAGTTTCCTTCATTTCCAGCGGCGCAAATCAATGCATCTCCTTGAAATCCAGTGAAAGACGAGGGCAGATCCATGCGTGAAAGAGGCAGTGGGTTTCTTTTTAGATTATCGGTGTTGCGTCCTCGGCCAGTCGCTCCAACTCCTGGGTAAGTCTAGCAAAGTGTGTGAGAGCCGGAGATTCACCACAATGGGGGTGAAAGTGGGAGGCGTGGAAACGGAGACGTACGGAGTCTGGATCAATGGATCAGGCTTACGTGATGCCTTCAAATGTTAACAGGAACAGGAAAAGGTATAAACAAGTACAGAGGACATGAACGACCTAATAAAGTAATAAATAGGTCAGGAAAAGTGAGAAGTAATACTCAAGATTGCGTGACATGCTCTCGATGGAGGTCGAGACAATGGTGTTTTCATAGGGCTACATTATGATTTAAGTGACGCATTTTGTATAGTTATATGTCATTAAAGTAAAGCAAACCTATTCTATGCAACAATTACTAATGTTCTATATTTTTACTTTCATGCCTCTGCTTATCATTTATTTGTAATATACAGCAACTTTTGGGCAGTAAATTTATTAATAATTACATTCTTAACCATTTCTCTCACACTGAAAAGCACACTGAATGCATCTGACTGCGAGACTGCAAGTGTGTTCTGCAATCGGAAGCAGGAGTTTACGAAGCACACATGAAGGCAGCATCACAACACTGTTCTCACAGGCCGTACTGGGACCCAAAGGTGGGTGGGTTTCAGGAAAATTAAATGGGTCCCCAAATTATTCTGGAAAAAAATTACGTTATTCAAAGGTACTGGTTATGTTGCCTAAAAGTCATTCCAAGTTTCTGCAATTCATGAAAACTTTAATGAAACACTTTTGATGAAAAATCACATATTCCTACAAAATGCTATTCCTTATAGACCTAGAGCGAGTCTGTGGTACTCAGTAAAGAGTTTTTGGTCACCTTAAAAAATACATTAAATGTTTGATCTGTGTCTGGGTGTGGAGCCAGCACAGACTTTCAGCAGACTCCATTCCTGGGAGAATCCAGTCCTGGTTTTTACCACAGCTGCAATTCACTTGGCAGAGCTGGGTTTAGAAAAGGCTGTATTGGAGCAATTTACAACAGCATTTGATTGCGGACTGCGAAATCAAAAGTAGGCTATGACAAACAGCTCATTCATTAAAGACGCTTTCAGTCAAGGCTGTTCATTTGAGTCTTTGAAATCTAAGAGCCCTCCAACCCATCCAACAGCTGACCTCTAATCAGTGGCCATATGCCTGCAAAGCATCTCTCTCTCTCTCTCTCTCTCTTTCTCTCTCCCTCTCTCTCTTTTTCTCTCTCTGTTCCAACAGTTTGAGTGCAGTATACTTCATATAGACTACAGATGCACCACTGGCCTCCGTCCAGCCATCACTTGCTTCCCTTCCTGAAACCTTTTGGTGATTGTCTCAGTAAGGTTGGATTCACACAAGCACAAATCTTTTGTTGTTGTTGTTGTTTTGGGGGTGGGGGTGGGGGGTAGTTATTTGCAGCACAGATCATTTCTTCTCATGGCTATCCAAATATGGAAAGAAATCAGATCAAATGTTGTTTCTTCCTAGTTTTATAGTTTAACCCTATTGACAAAGGTATTGGTATCTTCCTGTGTAAATGCCACCCAAAAGGCCATGTTGATGGGCTTGAGATGGTTAAATGCATTATCAAGGTGAAATATTTCAAATGTTAGACTGAATTTTTGTTACAGTGAGTTTTATTTATAAAGTGAGGGAAAATGGACATTTAATTCAATAAGTAATCAAAGTCCTTGCTGCTCCTTGAGTGTAATCAATTATACAGCAAGCAAGCAGTACACACCGAAACATTAATTAGTGGAATAAAGTTTTTTAGCATGTGTGCAGACTTCATTTTGACTATAGCTTCTCCCCAGTCCTGAACCCACAAGTCCCCATCATACAGTCATTACAGGCTGCAAGATGCATTTCAAATTTGTACTCTTGAATTCGTTTTTAAGTTATTGTGCCAGAAAAATATAACCAATAGCACCAGCACTGTTACACAATGACAGTAATGTAAATGTTGTTCATGGATGCTGTTGCATTGCCTGCTCCTCCTCTACATCCACCTGTGGATGTTGTATTCAGTGTCATATTTTTGGTCCCTGATAAGCAGCTGAAAATAAGCTGTAGGTGTTGCTGTTGGTGTACAATATCCTTTTATGACCTTAGGAGATGTAAGAGACATATTTCACAATCTCTTATGGGAACAGCTTACAACAACAAGCTTCATATTTGAAAAAGGTGGTAGCACCTTTTTCAAATAATTAATGATGTGTGGGGACTTTTATAACCCTCCAGTAATTCAGACATTGCTTTCTGCAGCTCAGTATTGTTATGCAATTTTTTATCCTAAACTCCTCTCACTGTCTTGAAAAGTATTTGCTGCTGACAATAAGGCGGTGTTTTGGGGAGTGGGATTGTCAGCACGTTTGTAAAGGCATCACCTTTTTTGAAACTTGAGTGAAAATATGAGAAAATTGGAATTTGGCATCCAATTCTTCACAAATTGTAACATCGTAACATTATCATGTGCATATCTCTTACTCTGGTCATAGCTAAGGGGGATCTGAATGTAGTTAAATAATAATAAAATTCTGATTGATTGGGAACTTTGATGAATTTAGTGCCATCATTTTTTATAACTTTCTGTGTATCTGAATGATTTCAACATAAAATTCACTCTGCAGATGCTGCAGTGCTAGTATAGCCTAACAAATCATTCAGAATCACTCACTATTTGTATGAACTCTGGCTTAAAAAAAAACAAGAAAAAAAAACATTCAAAACACATAAATAGCAACTTCACACAGTAGCCCATTCACGGTTTCTGATGCAATCCTTATGTCAGCTTTCATTTGGTGTTTATGTAATATAAGGGTCATTTTAGACATTGCAGTGGAACAGTAAGACAATTTATGAAAAATTTCTATATAAAAGTCTAGCTGACGACTGTTTGAAAAGATGTATATCATGGATATGAATGACAATGTGTTCTATCAAGCTGTCTTCTTCAATCTCACTTTAAATGGACCACTCTGCTTGTGAAGTGCGAGTGTGATTGAAGTGTGTGAACACACGGCTTTGCAGAACAGAGGTTCGCAGTGAACAAGAGTCCCTGACTGGGCTTGCATGGTTCCTGAATGGGACGTCTGTCTGAGTCCTTGGCTGCAGACTCCATCAGATGTTTGCATGGCAGTCAGATGCTTTTAGACACTTATAAACACAAGGATGTTTGAAGAGAGATCAGATGCAGTGTGCATCTGTGTGTGCAGAACACATTATCAGTTCCCAAGGTTAATACCTGTTTTCTAGGAGCTGAGTCACATCATTTTTAATTTTCTCTTAATTCTCTTTATTTGTTTGGATATTTCAAATCAGTCATTCATAATTATTTATATGCAGGGAAATGACAACCTTGTTTTGAAAGAATTTTGTTTCCTGAAGTGGTTGAATCAAAAGCAGTCCTGCTGTTTGCACTGGACAAAAATTATAAGAATCCATGTGCAAACATTGGGAAGAATGTATAAATTAACATTAATTTAGGAAGACTAAAATAACTCAAATTTGAAATGCCCCAAATTGTTCATTCGTGTCTCCCTTCTCTTCTCTTCTCTTTTCTTCTCTTCTCTCTCCTCTTCCTCTCCTCTCTCCTCTCCTCTGTGAGTCTCCAGGCCACAGGAGAGGCTGAAGTGACCTCATCAAAGCTCTGGTGTCAGTGAGAGAAGTGTTTATGATTTTGGAGGATTTTCAAAACATACTCAACTCTCTCTGCCCCACACCTGTTATACATGTGTGTATGGATGAAACACAGATCTTTTTTTATTGTTGAAAAGGTATATGTTTTGATATGGAGAATTGGCTAACGATGAAAAAATGTCATTTTTCATTTCATCGCAGCTTGAAAGATGGCACTCCAATAACGGCTATGAGGAAAAGCTCATGCCTAATTTCTAAAAACACATAAACAGGTATGGTGAATACAAAAGCTCCCAATCCCGATTGTAGGCTTGTAAAGCGATAAAACGTGGCTCTATTTATGAGTTATCACACTGGCACTGTGTGGACCACCAGTCTGACTCACTCTCATTTCTTTCAGTTTATCTGTTGGATCATTTTCAGACAGCAGTTCAGCCAAAACATTGTGTCTCTCTAGAAAATTACCGGTCCTGTCTGGCCAGCTGACCAGCGTATCTCGCTGCAGAAAGAGCTGCCGGTTAATTTAGAGAAAAATACTTCATTACACAAGAAAGCAGGGAGGAGTCCTCTTTAGCGGAGACAGAAGGATTTGTCTTACAGGATTAGCCCATTTGCATAATTTTAATTACAGTGTAGGCCCACAAAGCCACCTGGTTTGGAAAGATAAAGGGGGGAACAGGAGAAAGTGAGGCTGATTAGTCCAGGATCCAGGCTTTGTGAATATATTAAATGAGATCTGAGGAGAGCCGCAATGAGGCGGTGTTAAAATCAACACAGGACTGTGGCTTTTTACATCTGGCTTCAAAAAGAGCTCTGACCAACAGAGATTTCTTTTGACATGTAAAGGGTCAGAATCTGACTTAAGATCTAATTTTGCCTGTTACCTGTGGAAGTGGCAGACAAAATCTAGATTGAAAGTCAGATTTTCAGGTCTGTTTATACACACAAAAAAAATGGAAGTTACACTTTGCTAGAAGTCTAAAAAGCAGATGTGACAACTTTTTCTTCAAGTGTAAAATTGGGACTGTTAGGGTAGGCGTCTCTGTCTCTAAAGGCATTATGTGGGAACCAGGCAATGCTAAAATTGGATTTTCTCTTCGTGGGTAAATACAGCTAAAAGCATCAGACTGAGCCGACAATTTTCCACTGCTGTATTCAGCCAACAGAGGAGTTGATGGTGAAAGATAGAGGCTTGTTAGACTTTTACGGCTACACGCTTCCCTGGCAAAACAAGGACTTGCATCACCATGGAGGCATGGTGCACAAGCCAGAGACGACAGGTGAAAATGAATACCAATATATAAGAAGCATTTGGACCATCCACTGAAAGAAAGGCACTTAGATAAACTTTGAGACATATTTAAAAAAAGAAAAAAAAGAAAAAAAGAAAAAAGCTTGGTGAACAGAGATAGAATGGATGCAAACATATTCCCAAATCTAGACTCTTTAGTGAGCATTTAAGTGGTTTAAAGCTCTACGGCTGCCATGTTAGATGTAGAAGAGGATTACTATCATGGTAAAGCAGGAATCACCTTTTCAATCCATTCCAGTCCTGCACTGTGACAAAGTCTGGGCTGACTGGGCTTTTTTGTGGTTCTGTGGTCTCATAGATGCTGTAGTCCCAGTTTTTACTGCATGCACTGCATGCAACAGTGGATTAAGGCTCCGCAACTATGCCTTTGATGACAAGAGTCTGGTTGTTTAATATGCTACTTCTCTAGTTAAAATAGATTAGTAATACAAGTTACTCCTCAACTGTTAGCAGTAAAAGTGACATATGGTGGCATGTACCCAACTTACATACATATAGAGCATGAACCACTGCTGTTAATGAGAAGATCAACCTGCTTGCTCAACTCTTGGTAAGTGGACTGTTCAAAGGTATGAGGCTGCAGCAAGGCACTGGTGATGATACATTGCATGAGTAGCCTCACCACAGCTATCTTCCTCCTCTCATGTCCCAGCTGGTGCTGGGTCAGCCTCAAACCACTTCAGGAAATGTTCTGGGCACAGCTGCTCCTAATGCGCCATTCTGGTTTAGTTCAGAACCAGTGAGAGGACCAGACGACAACGTTGTAATGCTGAGCAAAATCATTATTCACAAGAATGCCATGTTACCAGAGTGGTTATTCAAACGTCATGGAGATGGAGCATGGCAAACTTGGAGGTCCAAAACAACAAGTTTGGGCTGAAGCTCTTATCCAGAGTGAGTTTGGTGACATGACTTGAAGGCTGGATAAAACCAGAAGAATCTTTCCACAGATATGATGCCAGTAAAGAGATGAAAGAGGCTAAAGAATGCAATGCAAAATAACAAGCTATCTGTTAGATCACTAACTGTAATGTGATTGCTGAAATTGAAACAGTAATACCTTACTTTATTCTGTTACAGGGAAAAAATAATGTGATTATAGTGACTCATTACTTTGTGATGCTTTACTTTAACTCTGTAATGGACTATGAATGATTTTCTTTTTAAAAGTTATGAATCTAAAGGCCAAGTTCCAATTTTGGATTAAGGTTATTCTCATGCTTTGGATAACACACTGTATGCTAAAGCATTAGCATGTACACCAGACAGAGGTATCTACAGGAGACAAGAGATAGTTTTGTGCAAACTCTCTTGTCAGATACTGGGGAAGATGACCACTGGGCAAAATTCCCAAAAAGTCAGTAAGTCCTTTAAACACAAAAGACAGTACTTCACAAAGACACTACGTGTCAGTGTTTTCATAATAATAACCTACAACCTTTACTATGGTAAAGGAGATAAAATAAGGTAACACTTTATTGATCTATGTGGAAAAATTAGACTTTTGCGGCAGTAAAGTAATAGGACTCAGCAAGGGGAGAGGACAAGCCTGAGCACAAAAATAGAACATAAATTGAGTAATGAATACATGTTATGTAAACATGCTGCTGACAAATTCAACAAATTACATCAACTCTATGCATGGGAGATATGGTAGCAAATTATTATCATCCCCTTTGGGCAAATTGGTTTTGCAGCAAAAATCAATTGGGGAAAGAGGATTGGTCTTGGTACTTATACGTCATTTTGTAAGGAAGCTGCCATATAAGGAACCCTTCAGCTTACTTATATTGATTAAGTTACAGTCATTGCTTACAGATGTTAATAATAGTGACAGCTGCTTGCTTAATATGGATTATTGAATTGGGAATATGTGCTACAGCATATACATGTGATTAAAAATTATGAACGTATGTGGAATAATGTAATACAGATCTAAAAATATCTATCTATCTATCTATCTATCTATCTATCTATCTATCTATTTATCTATCTATCTATTTTGAAATAGAGGAATTATTATGAAAATATGAGGAAAAAATGATTTTCTCTCAACGGCTGTACACTGTTGACGTTTAATAGCTCACAAATAGTGTGTGAGTGAAGTGTTTGATCCTGGCTGACTGACCTGATGTTGTCTCTTGAGGACCCTGGCACCACTGCATCGCGGCCTACAAACCAGAAAAGGACAGAGATCATAGATGTAAACAGCTTCCAGATCTCAGTTGACCTTAACGCACTGGCAGCCTTGGAGCCTCAGACTCCCCGGACAGCCGTCCATGTGCAGACAGGAAACACTCAGGGGACGGCCAGCCAGCTAGACCCAGTGCCTAATGCAGGACAGGCCCAGGCCTCCTCACATGGCAACGAAGGCAGAGGAAATAGAGGCAAATGGCTGGAAAGGCGCAAACCCTCACATTGTCCAAAGGTCACAGACAGTCATCAAGATGTACCCGAACACAATGACCGTTGACCCATGTGACCCTTTGACCTTTGCCACATTCCTAATGGTGATCTTTGACCCACCCCTCCAACAGGTTCTTTGTCAGGTCAGCAACGAGGAGAAGTTCTCAGTGACAGTCTTTATGACTAGCAGCGAGGCGAGTGTCACATGAGTGACAGCCATATCCAATCAGGCACCTACTTCAAATCGCTGCATGACCAGCAAGGACATTATGTCATAGCGGCAGCATTCCAAATTTGCATTGGTGCCAAGCTTTGGTGCTACTTATATTGAAAGTGACAGGCATAGAAAATCCCACTATAAATCACTATACCTATGCTGTTTGAACTTAAATAACTCATGGTTTGTGATAGGGTACAGTTTAACCAATATCTAACAGTCAAAAGTTGGTATAACCCTTCAAGGAAAAAGAATACTGTTCACCAAGCTTTTTCACTCAAATACAAATAGATTATCTTGCACTACAAGGAAAATAATGTTTGGAGTGAAATATGAAGAGCTACTTTCTGTGAACGTGCTGTTACATCAGTATATTTACATCACCCCATACTGTTTTACTTTCAACTTTCAACACTTCAGTAAATAATATATTTGTGTTCATGTTACTACATGCGGAAAGTTACACTTTTCAGCTTTATAGTGATATGCCTTTCATAATTACATGGTACAAATCAAGACCCAAACAGTGAGGCAGATCAAATGAAGACTCGACATGGGGAAACTAAAGCATTAGCTGCTAACCCTACTGGGTTTTAATTGGCTGCAGCACTATCCATCAGTACATGTCAATATGATCTCTGTTGGATAGTGAGCAGCAGTACATATAGGAAAAGAAAGGGATAGAAATTAAAAACTTAGGTATTAGGGAATACGTCTAAACCAACTAAATACTCTGCTGTGATTCATATTTATGAATATATATTTTTTACGTGTGTGTGTGTGTGTGTGTGTGTGCATGCGTGTATGTCAGTGGTGGTCGGGGGGTGGGGGGGCTTTAAAGTAGGCACCATGCAGTTGCCATGGCAACATGATTCTTTGAAGTTTTGCCCCCTTTTACAACTGAATATAACAACCAGATCTGTTCTGTTCTCCTCCATTTTTCTCCAGTCTCTCTCTCTCTCTCTCTCTCTCTCTCTCTCTCTCTCTCTCCGTGTCCCATCCCCCTCCCTCCATCTCCCTCTCTCCCACTCCCTTTGCTACATCAGAATTTTCTCTTTGAAGACTAAGCCGATTCCCAGTGAAAACCAATGCTATTTCTGGCTCTATTCAAGACTGGTGCTGTGGCTTTGTGCAATGCTGTGTTTGACATATGTGTGTGTGTGTGTGTGTGTGTGTGTGTGTGTGTGTGTTTTCATATTTGCAAAACAGCAAATGCAAACCAACAGTCTGATTACTAAGCTGCCT
>OMKZ01029913.1:10719-28031 GCA_900302535.1 Neoniphon sammara
AAAAAATAATAAAAAAAAAAAAAAAAAAAAAAGGTGTGAACACATTTACATGGAACTTTATAGAAGGATTGGCCATGACCCAAGGAAGAGTTGATTCATTTTTCTCACCAATAACCCAAAACAAGATGCAACAAGGACAGACACAAACGTGACTATGAACGTGTCACAACACCTGACCTGGTCTGCGCTCTGCTGCACACATTTTTCTAGTTTGGACCGCCTCGCCCTGCCAAACCACTCAAACTATCTCTCCCTCTCCTGCCACCCACCCCCCACACATACCGCATGCAATAGTGAGTTTGTAGTGAAGTTAAGAATGTAATATCCTTAGGCACCTCTGCAATAAGTCTATAATAACCCTGCAGGGACATATAGTTTTGCTGTCATATCAATTAATATCTAGCAACTAATATAACTGACAATATCACTGTATAACACTATCTAGGCAGTTCTGCAGCCTATGCCGATTACGTATAGCCAATAATTGCAGTTCAGAGCTCTTGACATTGGCAAAAATAGACCATGACATATGGCAGTGTACAGATGCCTGTATGGAAGACCTGAGCCACGCGTATGCTGCCAGAAAGGAGCAAACTCAGTGAACTTGAGACCAAATGGATGCATTTTCAGTTCAGGTTCAAAGAGAACACATTTGAACACAACAGAAAAAACGTGTTAGTAATCATAATTCAAGATAGACTATAACAGGCTATTAATTGGGAAACATAAAGAATGACCACTATTTTGTAGTCTTTATACATTATTCTCCCCTTAGGAAAATTTGGGCTCGGCATTGCAGGTGGAGATAATTAACCAGTCACCCAGACATTCATAAAAATTAATAAATAAACATGTAATAATAATTATATTATTTATTACGTGATTTCGTGTATAATCGTGGGAAATGTAGGTTAAAAAAGCCCATATATAGCCTACCTTTCGGCTCTGGTGAAGAGTCCTGCTCACTCTCGCATTCTGAAATATTTTTGATCCCTAAGTTGCATAAAATCTTGTTTAAATCAGTGGAATTGATGAGCACGTCATTTATAGTGAAAGTCTCCATCTCACTTTCTCCCCTGTGTGTAATAGCCTCACGTGGAGAAATCTAGTCAAATCAGTCAGGAACAGCATCGATCATGCTCTTGCTGGAATAAAACGCTCCAGACGACTGAAAGTTATCTTAAATCTATATACTTCCTCTCAGTCGAGTTGAGAATGAAGAAAATGAGTTTCTAAAGGAGATAATATTCTCTGCGGGTTTCCGTGCGCTCCGGGGTTGACGCGCTGCGCTCCTCCAGTGGTTTGACGCTCATTATTTCAAGACGGGAACGAGCAGATAGATCGCATTCTTGAGAGCTCTGCCCACCTTTCTAGCCCGTACAAGTACAGTGTACAGTCACTTTGTGTATGTATTCAAATTACTTAGTCACACTTTACGAGGCTCCTGAGCATGCTGCAGGGCGTTTGGAGTTGCTTGGCTGTAATAACACAGTAATGCCTTTACTTTCCCCACTAGAGTCAGACTGAATAGGCCTAAATGAATTAATAAGTATCTAAAAACTGTACCTTATCTCTATTCACGGATTCTTTTTTAATTTAATTTTATCATAAACAATATAGTGCCTCTCACACTCAGGTATTTTAGATAAGACATGGCAACAAAGTTTCTCTTTGTGGTACCCTCCACCACGTTGATTTTATCGAGCAAAATTATGACATAAACATTGGCATCGACGCTGTTTGGCTTGCCCGATCTTTCAGATAACAGGTTCTTCTGAGGTAAGTTTCTATAATTTGTGAGTGTAACGCACTTGAATTTGGGAATGTAACAGAGTAAGGGTGGAAGTACTGCAATTTGAAATGAAAATTATTACTTTTTTTGAGTACTTTTTTGAATGCCTGTCGTGTTCTGTTCAAATCTAGGCTACGTGTCTCTACTGCATTACATTTTTCTATCCCCCTGTTATTCTGAGTTTCAAATAATAAACACAGCCTGTGGCATTTCATGGGAACTTATCAGCATGTTAGGATCATCGACTCAAGCTGTAATTGCTCTCATGGGAGTTATAGGCAGTGATTAGAGCACAGAGCAGGCCAACTTCAATATCTTGCAATCCGTCACGCGGATTGCACATCACTATTGACTATTGTTTCAGTCCCAGATTGAAAACCAGGAAATGATCAGCACTTGTGATCTCGCTTGTAGAACCCATTAACGACTTTAGAGCAAAATAAATTTCGCGCAAAACAGGTAATGGTTACTTTTTTCTCTTCAACTTTAACCTGCTAAAACTCACTATCAAAATAAATATGATTAACACGAGAGATAAGCCTGTGATGACAGACTAATTATTTTCAGCGAATCATTACAGACATTATTATTATGCTTCATGACATCACACGATCAAACCCTTTAACCACAAAGTAGATTAGACTATAACACGGCAAGGATCTTTATGACATTATTGTGAAATCACGAAATAGCCAATAATGGTCTAACATGGACAATATAACAATATAAAGAGCCTTTCCATAATAATAAAAAAACACACTGCACCCTCTTCAGTGACATGGATATAAAAATGGAATGGAAATCAATGTGGATAAAATAATAGGATATAGGGAGCAATATATGAAAAAAAGATGGAGTTAGTCTTAAATGTTGACACAATTGTCCATCCTTCTGCTCATTACAGGCTACTGTAAATTGATAAAATGCCAAGCAATAGGCAACAACACATAAATTAAAATTGTCCAGTTCCCTACATATCAGATTCTAATGGGAGATGATAACACATGGGAATCTGTTGGAGTCTCTTTTAGGAGGAATGGAAATTACCAGAAACATAGATGAATAGATGAATAGATGAATAGATGATTATAGGCTTCTAGAAGCGTATGTCGGTACCAATTTAAACACCTATATTGGCTCATGACTAATTTAAAAAAGGGCTGGGTTAATTGTTTGGATAATAACATTTATTTTATGGGCGCGACGTAAATGGAATGATAATTACTAGCCATTTTCATATAGAAATCTATGTTTTCTACCCCTATCCAACGACAAGTTGCTTCACTCTGCTGTAGAAGCACAAAGTCTAAGCTAGGAACCAACGCCGCCGGTTCATGTTTCCTCTGCACAGACACATGCGCACAGTTCCTAGTTGCTAAGTAACCTCTGCAGGGGGGAGACTGCCGCATCGCCGGAAGCTAGATGGATACGAAAAATCAAGCAGTGCCGTTCTAGTTTAAACAAAACGAGCTTTGACAAGGATGGACGAGGGGACGGAGTTATCGCTGACAATCACTCAAATCGTCCAGCGGCTGAAAGGAAGTCATTTACACTCTCAGATAGAGAGGCAGGCCAAAGTGAGTAACGTAGCATTAGCTTGCGATGCAGAGCAGAGCAGTTTGTGACACCCTGGATGTAATGCTCTGTCAGCTGTTAACTTGGGACACCTGACAATTTGGCTTTGTGTTTCTACTTTAAACAAATGCATATAAGCCAGATGTATGCTTGACTTGTTTTTTTTTCTCCCTCAAATGTTATTTAGGAGTGTTTACACCAGCCCGAGATAAAATTGGAATCTCTTAAAGAGGACGTGCGCAGTTTTCTTAAAACATCAGGTGGGCTCATTTATGTCTTTTAGCACTCCTGTGCAGACATGTATTATAGCTTACTATTCTGTCTTGTATATTTTAATGAAATAAAAGAGCAACTACAAATACATGGCTATTATTGTTCCTGTTCTTTTTTCCCCATTAGCACTGTGAGTTGTTATAATGCATTTTATTATGTTTTACAGGTTGGGAAAGAAAGCTACAGAATGCAGTGTATAGAGAACTGCATGTGTAAGTAATGTTTAGTCTTTGTGCCTTAATGATATTTGTTTTAGGCCTTACCACATACCTGTAAGCTCACTCTGGTACATCTTATGATTCAATATCAGTATTGATTCTTCACTTCAGAGTATGCAATTACAGTTGCTAGAAGTTTAAATCTGATACAGTGTTTTTTCCTAACATTTACCAGGTCTAAACAGTGAAAATATGTATTTTTGAATCTTCAAGAGCTTTCAAGAATGATTCCTTGTGAATTCCAGAAGACACTGGATGATGAATTCATTAGTAGTTCAGCACATACAAGCACTGTATTGTGGTTGTATAACACATAATGTGCAGAGCAGCATGTTGTAAATCTCCCTTATTGGAATGACAGGCGATAAACTTATTAAATAATCATTTTGAAACTTTCTTGTTTGCCCAAAGCATGCACATGCTCACACCTGTCTCATGCAAGAGGATGTGCTAGAATACATTTCAAAAAATTTTCGACTGTGCAACAGTTAAGCCTAGAGAGAGAAAATGAGAGTGAAGCCTTCAGAGTTGTACTTGGCAAGGTTTGTATGTGAAAACATACTCTTATTATGAGCCTAAATCACACAATGGTACTGTAGTAGGGACAAATCCATCCTGGATTTGCTCTAATTGCTCAAATTTGTTGTGTTATTTGTTATTTGTGATGTAAATATATTTCTTAGAAATATTATTATTTTGGCTTTAGTTTTTGTTTTATGCGTTGTAATGATTTAAATCTGCTTTAAAAGCAAAATTGTCAAAGGATACCTCTGTTTGATTGAAATGTACTAACATAGGATAAAGGTTTGTCAAGCAAAGAGATCACAGACCAGTTGGTAAATATAAGCATGCTGTTTGTAGTTTACTACTGTAATAATGTGTGATTTTTGGTGGCTGAATTTAAAAAAAATTAAACAGTTACATCCCACTGCCATTTACAGCCCCCAACCAGCAAAGTTGCCTGGTTTATCTTCAGGAATTTATTGTACTTTAGATAGTCTACCGAGAAACGAACAAACATGTCTGTGTTTCATCAGAACAGTCATAACAGGTCTAGCTGGTTGCTGATGTTGTGATTATTAATTCCCAGGAAGTTCTCTGTAACCACTTGGGCACCAACTGAACACTGCAGACCAGCTTACCACCAGTCTGTCAGCATCCGTTTCAGTTGTTTGGTGCTTCTTCTGTAGCTCTGCAGTGTATTTGACCTGTTCTCGTTTCTTCTGATATTAAAAGATAAATGACAGTTTCCTTTACTGGTGCCTCTCAGTGTTTTTTTATTCTTCTTATATCTTATATACCCAGCAGTCTTGATAATTACTCCCAAGTCGTCCTACTGTATGCCACTTTTTTAGTTTGAATCTCTTAGAATCAAATAGGCAGATATCTTTGAGCAGTGCTTGTAACGCTGTTGAATTTTTAATCTCTTTATTTTAATGATGAGATACAGCACCTCATTTACTTTCCTCAGGCACAGATTGAAAAAGAGAAAGCCTGCTTTTGTTCCTAAGGGTGACGTATAACATTGAGTAATGCCTCCTGCTTTTGGCCATTAGTCAGCCCTATGTGCTCTTATAGGTGTTTAGATTGGAGTGAATGCAGCGAAGCACATGGAGACCTTGAGCCATTTAATATGCCTTGTAAGTGGGGAACAGACATGAGACAAGTGCTTCATCTGATGTAGACAAATACTAATTCATCTGAGGTCCAGGTTCAGGGTGCTAGTGGTGACTGTCTTCATTTTCTCTTTTTTGTTTAAAGGGGGAATATGTATAATTTTATTTTGCTCATTGCAAGCATTTCCCTTTGTATTATTCTCTAGCTTGACAGCCTAATTCTGTCAAGCGGTTTTATGCAGCTCTGTTTCCAAACCTGGCATTTCGTCTTGCAGTCTGTTCTATCTCATAGTGTATGAACTGTATTTAGTGTCTTCAATGCATCAAAGCTGTCAAAAGCTGTCACTCTCATGGTAAAAATAGCATGTTTTCCTTTTTTATTATTTTTGTGGCTTTTTCATCTTTATCGATAGGACAATAGACATTGACAGGAAAGATGGGATGACACACAGCAGCTTCCGAAACATTGTAGCATTTTAATGGACTTACTTGATCAACCCTTCTTCTATCTACCCTCCCCACCCCCATCCTTGTGTGTGCTCGGTCTAGCCAACTTCCTCCAAGCCATCCCGCGGCTCCTCCAGAGCATCTCAAAGAGCCGCTGGCCTACATGCGCAAGGCACAGGTCAGTCTGTCTCTTCCTATCTCCATCAATCTGCCTCATTCTGCTTCTACCTCTGTGACGCGCGTCTTTTTTTGTCAGCCTGTTGAATTCCCACATTTTAACCATGGTGTGTGAAGTTGTGTGTCTGTGTGTGTTTTCGTATACAGGCCAGCTGGGAGAAGCGTATCCTCAAAAGCCTGAACAGCATGTGCACAGAGCTGGGAGTCCCTCTGGCTCGCATGGTACCTAAAATGTTTTTAATCTAGGCTAAGCATAATTACAATAACTCTCATCTTAAGCTTCCAACATCTTTTATAGTGTAACAGCCTTCATTGCATTGCACCTTTCAGCATATCGTGCTATTTCTAGAGCATTTTTTAGGCAGCATCATTCTAATTTGGGCTGAGTGAGGTCTGAGCTGCGGCTAAGTTTGATTTCAGCCAAGTGCTAGTTAAAACCTCTTCAGCTCTGCCGGTCTCATTGGTGGGTTCATACATCCTGTGCGGCCGACCTTTGTTCAAACCCACAGAACTTTATTTTAATCTCTAGTGGAGATCCCAAGGTTTCCAAAGATACCAAATATGTCCTGCTGAATTCCAGGGAAAGGTGTATAAAATGATGCACAAGACATGTAGATATTTTCTATTTGATATAATGCTGCAGCCATAAAACAATGGCATCTTGGCTTTGAATATTTCACTCAATCTAAGTGTGATGTTGCTTCAGTGAAGCTGCAACCAGCAGATACAGAATGTGTGATGCTGTCATACAATATGGAAAAAGAAGTTGTTTTCTAACTTTGAAGCTACTTAGGGGGAAATTGTAAGATAAAATGAGTTTCAGGGTTAAACCCTCATGAGAAGAGGTTTAGGACTGACTACAGCTTTATCCTGAAAATAGGCAGTTTGCTTTTTGAAATCCCGAGTCCATGTACTTGGTTCTGCACAGAGATGGTTTTATTTGTGCCCTAAAAAGTGTCTTTTGGATCTATCATTTTTGACATTGATTCTGCTGTTGTTCACATTTTAGTTACTGACATACCATATGTCTGCCTGCTCCACAGAGGCCTGCAGTGGAGCAGAAGGAGCTCACCAACAAATGGAACGAGATGGGCACGGACGAGCCAGGTCTCAAGACTTTATCCAGGGGCCAGGGGCTGGGCCCTTAAAAATCTGACTTTGGTGTACTTTACATTAGCATAGCCCATCTGTCAAGTAGACGTACTACTGAATGTTTGCTTTTAGCCTGGGAAAGTTTTCTCATTGTGCATGCTGTTTTTCAGCAACATTTTGCTTCACATTCATCCAGTTAGACCTGTGGTCCCCAACTCCGGTACTCAGAACAGGAGCACTGCTTGCTTTCTATCCTGAATTCACCTGGTGTACTGTGTCTAAATCAGTCCCTTTAGGCTAGAAAGAAAACCAGCAGGATTTTTCATCCTGAGGACTAGAGTTGGTAACCACTGAGTTAGACCTATTGATACCTTGGACCACCAAAGAGAACCACAAGTACTAATTACTAGTCACTGAGTAGCTCCAGTAGAACAGCTGAGGGTTAATTACCTATAGTGTATGTTAACAGCAAACACTGGGGGGAGTGGGTCTTATTATCATTTCAGTATTAGCTTTGCAGTTTAATTTTGCTATATATTGACATGAGATTCCAGATGTGATGGTGTAACATAGGTAGCATTTGTTGGCAAGTGCCTGGCGAATCAACCCACATTCATTATTCAAGCCTGCACATGTACAAAGCACATGGTGTAATCTTGTATCCTAACAGAGCTATCTGAGTACAGCGGGGTATGATAACATTTAGGACTGTGTGCCGTCCCTGTGCTATAAACACCAGGGACTGTGAATATAGAAGCTATCCAGACTCCTTGGACTGAGCTACGATAAGGAGCGGAACCCCCCACCCACATCCCAGTCCAAACCTTAATGTGCCCTCGTTCTGCAGCTGACAAAGCACTTGACTTTACTGCCGCGCTATATGGACGACAGCTGGAAGTTCCACTTAAGGCTGGCTGAATCTCACTTAGCTGTTCTGTGCCGTTCTGCTCCTTTTGCCTTTGTCTGCACAAAGTGAAGTCTGCTGTCACAAAGTTGTCCCGAGATATAATCAGGTTCAAGTTGTTGAAGTGAACTTTACGGTCGGATACGTTTGTGTGGTTTACGTAGTATTCAAACCTTTTCTTAAGCCGTGCAAAGATTGTACATAGGCTTCAATTGGAGAACATCATCCATAAGTGAAACTATCAGCTAATGTATTATTTAGACACATTAATGTGTTTGTATGCCCTCTGCAGATTTAAGCCGTTTCAGGCCTGTCTATGCCCCCAAGGACTTTCTGGAGGTAAGTGGGTTCCATGCCAGTCAGTGTATTCAAAGCACTTCATTTATATTAAAGTAGTAGTTGTCTTTTCATGCTACAGAAGAATGAAGTGTAGTGTTTTTAAAACTACATTCCCCACCTCTTCTAGGTGTTAATCAGCCTGCGGAACCCTAACCACGATAGCAGCGAGGAAGTCAGCACCAGGAGCCACTGGGGGCTCATCCAGGTTCCCCTCAATGTCAGGGACATCCCACAGATGGTAAGAACCCCTGTGTGGGTCTGGTTCAGTGTGTGTGTGTGTGTGTGTGTGTGTGTGTCTGCAGGCATTGTGTCTGTTATTGATCTTATAGGTACAATACATAGCAGTATATTCTATTTAGCTGCCCTAAAACATTGAAATGTACAATGATGATGTAGGTAATCAATTAAATTTGAAGCCTGTTTATAGTGGGTGTTTTTTTTTTTTTTTTTTTTTTTCTTGAACTGGCAGAGAGAGGCCTACTCAGAGCTGAGCCTCACCACTGGGCAGTTGGGCATTGATGACAACACTCAAGTCCATCCAGGTAATTACAATAAGATGAGGCATTCCCCCTCTTAAATCAGAGAGTCATTGAATTGGTTGCTGTAGTTTCACTTGGCCGAAGCTTTTTTCTGTCATGCCATTATGACATTGTACGTGGTACAGTATGTTACCATGGTGGCATCCGTGTTTGTGTTTTCATGTTGACCTCACTACCATAAATGTTTAGCCTTAATTATCATGGTGATTGATTATTATATAAAAGCCTTAAAGAGTCTGTAAAACATGCTCGGTTAATTTCTGAAAATTATAAGTGCAACCATGAAGGGGCTGCAGAGGGGCAGAGGGTTTCCAGAAAGGCAAAACACAAGAAACAAAGAGAAAAGCACTACTTTTAACTCCAAAAGGAAACAGGGTACCCAAACAGTCATGTAGAAAATACGTGCATCAAATTTATATTGGTTCTCTCTGATAAACAATAAATCTAAAGGTTTATTTGCAAAATCACTCTTATTTTCAAGTGAACAGTGAGGTGGAAGCAATATTTAATGTTTTTCGATAAACTATCTTATTAAATATACACTATGTAATGTAGAATTGAATCTGATTTTCTCTCAGCTCTAAATTACATTTTTTTTAATAACAACAGCGATCACTCAAAAAATAGCCATTGTGCTCCTGTTCTATATCTGACCAAAAAGGATGCCTGTCCAGCAGCAATTCATTGGGAACACCCAGATAAAGAGTTGTTTACCTTCTGAACACTGGGCTCAAACGGTGTAAACCACACTAGCATTGGGCTCCCATATCAGCTGCTGTGCCGCATGGCTGTCTGGGATCTCTCAAGCAATATCTCTGTATGTCCAGATATTAACAGCGCTACGGTCCGGCATTCAGGCTTTAAATAGCATTGTATCCACTGGCTCTGTGTTTGTAAATCAAAGTGATAATGTTAGAGAAGGTTTTTTTTTATTTATTTAAAGCAGAGTCACTTCCAAGCTGACTTCTGATGCATGTCCTTTTTTTTTTTTAATTCTTTCCTATTTCTGTGCAGACTTGTTTGAAAGCGAGTACGTTCAAATTGGGAAGAAAGGTAAGACAGAAATGGTGTTCGGCTTGCTATTTTAAAATGTTTTCATAAAAAATGTTTCCTTCTTTTCCTCCCTTCATGTTTTTGTCACCAACTTACCATCACATACTGTACGCACCCTCTCTCCCTCCTCTTTCTCCCAACTAGGAAAATCACAAACGTCAGCACCTGCCATCAGTTAATCCTCCTTTTCACCCTCTCAGGTGCTGTCATCCCCTCTGTATTTGGCTTAATAGATGAGAGGGACACTTTAACTCTCAACTCATTGACATGCTATGAACCCAGTGTAAACACTAAGCCTCTTATGGACACCAGTCGGGCATCAATCGATGAGAGTCTTAAAAACACAGCCACTATTTTATATACACAGTCTCAAGGCCCGTGTCCACTATTTCACCCTTGGGTTGCTGTGTGTTGGCACCCTATTTGCCAGGGATTTTCTAGGCCAAGTGTTAAGTGCACTCAAATAGCAAAATAAAGAAGAGAGGAGTGTGTTAGTTTATGTTATGGCTGGCCAACACCCCGAGTCAAGGACTGTGTGTTTGGCTGCTGTCACAGTGGTTGGAGGGAGATTGAGGATATGATGGAGGTGTTTGAGAATGTTTTGTATTAGCGTCTGTGTTGACAGCGTGTGTCTGAGTGGATTTTGGAGAGGTTATGTAATAATCACCAGTATGGGAGTGCCTGCGTTATGCATTTTGTGTTTACACATTGTCAGAGGGATATGATGGGATTGTGAACCTGTTGCTGCAACACTGCTGTGCTTTATGTACTTTTGGGCAAGGCAGTGACACCCTAACATAGAGACACTGCACTGCGGCTGATTATGGCCTACACTCTATCATTTTGATGATGATAATATGAGTAATAATAATAATAATAATAAGAATAAGAATCATATGAATAAGAATAATCATAAACAACTATTTATATAGCACCTTTCTGAGAACAGTATTTCCAAAGTGCTTCACTGAAAAATAAAAACAAAAATACATATATAAGCAAACACATATAATAAAATGCCAGGACATAAAGTCCGTATATATTTTCTTAACTTTCTTCCTCAGGAAAAAAAAGTATAAATAACTTCCCTACACCAAACATTAATCATATTTAATTGTAAAGCTTTATTTGGTCTGGGTCTCATGTTTACTGAAAATAAGCTAGCCAGTTTTACAGTTACACTTGAAGGCTTTAGCCAAATAACAGTAACCAGTGTTTAAATCTTCTTACATATTTCGGCAAATGGTAAGTTGGATGGAATTAAAACTAAAAATTTAATCTTTATAGCAGTAATTAATTGAGGCGTTAACTTCAGAAGTTCATAAGTAGAAAAAATAAAGAAATTCATATAAAATGACACAGTTGCTTAGATATTATCAAGCAATTGCACTTTACAGCCCTCTTAAGAACTTCCCTAAAATTTCTTCTTATGCCATTTCTTAAGATCTCTCTTAAATGCGCATTCATTAATCTGACCCCTGACCTCTGGAACATCACTCCAAAGCCTTTGACCAATCATGGCAAAGGCATGATCACCGCTGGTCCTCATCTTAGATTTCGAAACATGTAAAAGAGTTAGATGATCTCAGACCCCAGCCTGGCACATTTAAAAGATCAATGATGTAGCGAGGGGCCAGACCGCAGAGTGCCTCAAAGGTCATCAAAAAATCAATTCTAAAACTCTTATTTTTTTAAATTGAGGATGGCAAGATAGTTGGATGCATCAAGGCACCCGTTGAATAGAACAGATGTTGATGGATTTTCTCTGTGTCTTTATGTGATCATCAAATCCAAGAATGCAAAGTTGATACTGTCCAAAGTTGTCTTGGAACTTCTCAACAGTTTCAGAGACGGACTTTGTGCTTGATGTCGCGGCATCAATTAAGACAAACAGGTGTTCACTTTCCCAGCGGATTCAATCAGCCCTGCGCTGTGCTGCGTGACTCAGCTGTTTGTACACGATGTGCCACTCTCGCTATGAATCTTGGGGCGTCACATTCATTCTTGTCGGCCAAGTCTCCATCCCCAGTTAGCAATTAAAATCCCAGCATGCGCTCTTTTGTTTTGGAATCACACCAAAGCCAAGAGCGTACGAGAACACACTGAGAAAGACCTGTCTGTCTCATTCACTTTCTTCCTCTGCCCACAGCCCCCCAGTCTCTCTGTCTGTCTCTCTCTCTCTCTCACTCTCTTTTGAGTCTTACTCCTTGGCTCTCTCTCTCCCACCAGTGGTGCTGGAGCAGGACAGTGCAGCAGCGCAGCAGTACAGCAGGCAAGGCTGTCCCACGGGGCTGCGGGCAGATCTGTGGGCCCTCATCCTCAACTCCACTAACCAGCCCCAGGTGCGCGCACACACACACACACACACACACACACACACACACACAGTGGCGGCAGCAGTCAGCTGTCAGTGTTTGTCATAAAGCTGCCGTGCACACACAGCTGCAGTGATTCCCAAACTGCCTGTTTTCTACAAGTTGAACTTTTCAGCTGCTGCCATTTCTGCAGTTAATGATCGGGTTTTTTGAAGGCTTCTATTGTATTTGTGTCAGTCGAGCCTCCTAACTCACTGTGTGCTGCTCACTCTGCTGCATGTTGATATTTTCCCCTTCAAAGTTAGATTTTTTCTTTATATTGTATGACAATGTCACATCCATATTCTGTCTTTGCTGGCTGCAGCTTCATTGAAGCTACATCACACTTATTGAGTGAAATAATCAAAGCCAAGACGACATTGTTTTATGGCTGCAGCATTACATCAAATAAAAAACATCTACGTCTTGTGCACATTTTATACACATTTCCCTGTAATTGAGCAGGACGTAGGCCTAGTTGGTATCTTTGGAAACCTTGGGATCTCTTGGGAGGTTAATGTTGGTGCATACTCATTTATGAATATTTATACATTTATTGCAGCCATTATTTTTAATTATGTCATACAACCTCCATTGCTTTCCAGTATGAAGAAATTATTTTCAGATGCAACCCCAGCTGACCTCAGTTACATGTTGTACATAAGTTGTAAATCAGCTCCTGTGGTGTTTATGCCAACCCACTGTAGCTCGTCCCTGGTGTACAAACGCTAATGTAATCAAACGGTGGCGATTTAGCACAGCAAGTGCAAACAGAGCGGCTGGCTCCCTGTGTGGCAAAGCGCTGTATAAACGCTGCGGTCCAAAGACCCCCTGCTTCCTTGTTTTGACCTACCCGATACAGCGACGCAGGCAGCGGGGAGATTGATTTCTGAGGGAGACTTTACAGAAACCTGACGGAGGTCTGGAGAGTGTTCGCACAAGCCCAGACCGCGCTAGAGCAAACACACGTAACAGAGTTGGCTAGCTGTGCGTACGCCGTCTCAGTTTTGACCAGTGCAAAATGCATGACTTGTATCTTATTAACGGCTTAGTGTTTTAACTGCAACATTACAAACTGTTTTAAAGAGACATGACATAACGGGCTGTCTCTATTCAGCAAACACAAGTATTCTCAGGCAATGAATCCTCCTTCATAGGCAAGTGATTGTAAATATATGTTCCTGTTTGGCTAAATATCCTTCAAACCCTTATGTTAATCTAGTTAGAACTCATCAGTCTTACACTGACACGAGTTTTACTGGATGGTAACCTGGTGTGGGTTGTTGCCTCGTGTTCACAAGTTTGTTGTAACTTCACTGGGTTATTGTTTCATTGTTCATTGTCCATTGTGAAGATTTTAAGTAACAGTAGTTTTTTTTATGAGGAAGTGTTCCTTTTCCTCAAATATAACCAGAGTAAACGGATATGACCCTTTTATCTGCTTGATACCAGCAGAGATATACTGTATCCACACTGTAAAAATGATAACTAGCAATTGTTGATAAAAGTTTTCAAGGGCGCTCCGGTGCGGCGCGGGTTCGATTCTGGCCTGCGCTCTTTGCTGCATGTCATCCCCTATCTCTCCCCGGGCTTCCCTGTCTGTCTCCACTGTCACTGTCAAATAAAGCAGAAATGCCAAAAAAATTATCTTAAAAATAAATAAATAAATAAATAATAGAAGTTTTGAAATTAATTTGACTTAGAAATAGAGCTTTGCCATTTGCTAATTAAAACTAATAAAAATTGTCTGTCCAGCAAAGGGTTTTTGAGTTGCAGACTGAGTCTGTTATAAGAAAAAAAGGAAAGAAAACACAGATTAAACACATAAACAGATACATATATGCTATGTGTGTCTGTTGTTAATCTTAGTTAAGTCAACAGCAGTAGTCAAACGTTGAGAAAACCCAAAAGTGTGTTGCATAACTTTGCCATGATAATTTGTTTTCTCACCGTTTTTGTTTTTACAGTGTAATCAACTTCTAATCGTTTTCTTGCAACACTTTTCTTTTAATCCTTACAATTGATGCTGTCCAGATTACTGAGCGTGTCCCTTCTGCTGGAAGCAGGACTCCAGATGACCATCTCTGTTCCTCTCCTCTTCACATCCGCTGGTCATTGGCCGTGGCGCGTCACATCAGTCACACAGAACATTTTTATTCCTCTGTCCACCCCATAGCCTGTTCTTTCCTTTTATGATAACTTGTCTCACACCGGAGACACTCCTGAGTTTAACCACGTTGTCGGAAACATAAGAAGAACCATCTGTTAACTTGAATCCTGCTATACCCTAAACTTGATTTAATAGTTTAAGGTGGTTTATGGATTTATAAATAATAAATGAAGTAGGACATTCCCCCTTGCGACACATTTTTTTGGAAAGCTTTCTATACGTTTTTGTCCAGATAATAGCACTCAAGTACATTATAGAAATTAACACCAGCTATTTATACAAGCTTTTAACTTCCTGTACAGTGTGTGTCATCACACATACTTTATACTTGATATGGTCTTTAAAGAAAATGTTACACACACAAAACATTTAATAAATGTAATACAAATTTGCTGTTCTGTTTACATTTGTGCTGTAGTTGGCTTCCACCTAGTGACGGCTCGTCTCTGCCTTTTTTAGGACGTGATGCATTATGAGCAGCTGAAGGCAGGTGTCATACAACACGACCTGCTGGTGGACAACCTTATCTACAAGGTACGCTGCGCTACATGTTCAGTGTTCATGTTTATGACAGGAATTCAACAGCAGGCGCCCAAACCACTGGTCAGACCATCACTGTTCAGATCTCCAGTTCTGTTCCATAAAAAACAGATTTGGCTGGTAAAATGAAAATGGCTTGTGAATTTTGTAATGCATCAACCGCTGTGGCCATTGAACAAAAAACACCCGCCTCATATAGAATCAAATTCATACCAAAATAAAATATACAGAAGAAATTTTCTGAAAGTATTTCCTGATGTATTTTCTCATAAGCTTCACGTTGCTTTTTGTTCTGATGTCAGTGAAATGCAGTTTTCAAGCAGTCAAATTTTGATGTACGTTTTCTATCACTGCAGAAAGTTTCATTCCTGTAACAAATGTCCTGTCCCACCAGGATGTGAAGCTCACAGCCAGTAATGACGACTACTACTTTGTGTTTGAAGACTTCCTCTATCAGGTGGGCTCGTTCACTTCAGCTCTCCTCCCGTCCTCTTTTACTCCCATCTCAGTAATATTGTTCAAATGCTGCCATTTTCACACAGGGCTCACGAGGCTTGTGTGAGCCCTGTGCTTTTTTTGTGTGACTTTTAATAATCCAAGTCTAATCCTAAATGACAGCTTTTTAAATTCAAGTTAAAGTTCTGTTACAGATTCAAAGATCTTTACAGGGCTACAGTTTATAGAAAAACAAACAACAGAAACAACCCCCCCTCTAAAACTCTCATAACAAGCAAGAACAAAACTCCCCAAAAAACCCAGAAGGCAAAAAGGAGAGAACAAGTCTTGGGAAGGATCACAGTGAGAGGGAATCCCTACCAATAATAATTATTGGTAATTATTAGCAAATCAAATACAGTCAGTTAGATAAATGCAAAAAACAAATCAAATCTATTACTTATGTTTACTTCTGAAAATGAGAGGAGGTGGATTATTAAAGAAGTGAGCATTCCAGTGTCTTCGTGTGCAGGCAGGCCTTTTTTTCCTGTTTTTATAAGCAATGATGAGCAAGTTCCACAGGTTGTGCTGTGGTCACCCACAACTCTGGTTGGGGTTTCTTATCATCATATTTGAATTGTCGAAGTGTCCCAAACAGTTAAGCTTCTGTCAGCTCGCTGTTATGTAATAACAGTTATAACAGCAGTCCTGTTTATCTCCAGTTGCCTTCGCAGGGCCACAGAAAAGGTTACATTTAGTCTGACCTGTTATTATTAGCTGGTCCAGTAGACACAGCTCTGTTTGCCTTCTTTCTGTTTGACTGGGCCATGACTTTAGTAAAGCTGACAAGCACTTTATTTAGCAGCGGCTCACCTCATGTCATCTTGCAGGTGGTTCACTGATGGGTACACAGGTGTGTCAGTAATAAAGCATCTCTTGTCAATATTGACTGATGGTGAACTCACCAGGCAGTGAAAGAATTCACATGCTGGTGGCTGGGACGGGATTCAGAAATGTGCTAAGTTAGATCTTAAGATACAAGTGGATATTCAGAAGTTCTTAAGAAGGGTCTTAACACTCTTGAGAAGTTGAGATATTTAAGACAGGGTATTAAGATAATATTTTCAGATCAAGTTTTTTCTCTTTCGAAATGGTTTCTTACTCACAAACTGCTCAAAGAGGGACAACTATACTCAGTACAGCATAAACAAGCACTAAAGTGGTATTTTCCTCACTAGCTGCCACCTATAGTACCTCTATCTGTCAAACAATTTGCAACAATTATTTAAGTTATATTTATTCATTGTTTACTAAGATGATTACCTTTAAATACGAGAAAAGGCTCGCAAACTGGGCCCTGCCTCTTGCCTAAAGGCCTACTGAATGCAGCTGTCTAATTTTCTATTTTGATTTCATGAGACATTCACCAAAATTAAAAAAGAGTGACAGGATGAGCTTAATACATCAAGTTGAACTATTAATATTGTGAACGTAGCTACTGAATAATATGCATTTTAATTGATAAATTGAGAAATGTATCTTTCACGGAAACAATTACAAGGGAAAAAAGTTGAGGAAAAAATAATACTTGGAACTATTTGGATGAATATAAACTTTTCAATATTTTTTGTAATACTAAACTTGCAAAAAAAAAAACAAAAACAAAAAAAAAAAACAGGAAATAAATGTTTTTTTTTCCTTAACAGTGTTTTGTCAATCTGACCTCTGGTGCAGTGGGACTCTTAGTAGCGCTTTGTGGTTCAGCCTGAGGGGAATGAGTACACATTG
>OMKZ01029917.1:18877-31245 GCA_900302535.1 Neoniphon sammara
CCAAAGCAAACATTACCATATGCTAACTGATACAGACTTGTCATAAACGACAGAACGAAAGATAGTAAATAAATCTAAATCTCACCTCAAGGCTGTAATTCATGTAACTAAAGAAGAAATGAATACTTGCTTTAAACTAGAAATGCTCCTACCAGCTTTCAACATCTTTGCAAATAATGTAACAAAGTGTTTTTCTGCAGCAATCACAGATACAGACTGCACTTTTAATCTTCAGCAACACCACTCACTGAGACGGCAAAAGGTCTGGAGTAGAAAGATTTCACAACTAATTTGTTTACCATTGTGGATCGCATTATGACTGCTGAGTGACGAGAATAATAAGTTGAGCGCAGAGAACAGTGACACGTCTAATCTCATTTAATATTGTGTGCAACTGAAATGTGGTGATTACTGTAAATGAGTTTGATGAAAAGTGTGTAGATATGTGATAAAGCAAGTCCTCAGTCAATCCTCATTATAAATAAAGTGTTTTAATAACTGATTGTGCACATTAGGTGAGAGAACCTGATGAGGTTGTAACAAGGTTGAGTAGTTTGTGATTGCTTTGAATAGCATATCCTTCACAATGCTTATTTTTCTTCTTTTGGTTGACGAGAAAACCTACAGATTCCAATATCAAGGGCAGCTGGCTAAATCTGCGGTGCAATTAAATGTGGAAAACAGCCTTCACAACAGCAAAGCGGACACAGTCTACAGTGACAGACTGCACATTGATTATGTGAAAATCTCAAGAGCAAAATAAGAAAAAAAACAAACTAATTGGTGAGCTTATTATGTGCAGACAGAACATTTCTCGTCGTTTGCTGGATGTTTTTACACTCTCGGTAATGGCAAGGCAGTGAGCGTTAAAGAGAAAAACTGTACCTGAAACTGCAGCCAATGGCGTTTATTTCTCAATAAAAGTTGAAAATTATAAGGTTGAACATAAACCTAGAGTGTGTAGCAAAATCCAATGTGTGTGCCACTGACTTATTTATTATGCAGCAGCAGTTTATCAATAGAATTGACTCTTTAACAGAGTGGAATGATAGTTTAATATTATCCTAAATAGATTATTATTTGTGCCACAGGCTATTTTATTTCCTTGATACCCAATTACACCCAATTTACACAGATAATGTGCAAGGGAAATCCCAGATTCTCAGTTCCTGGTGTTCATTTTTAACAACAGCAGGAAAACAGTGAGCCGGATAATAAAACACAGGTCATGCGGTATTTCTTACACTTTACTTGAACAAAGGCAAGGCTGATAAAAATTACATAAGCTCGTGTGATTCATCCCAAGTGAGGTTACTGGCGCTCCAGTCACAGCTGAGCGAGTAACTGCGAGAAAGAGCCTACAAGCCACAAATGTTGAGAAAGCTGGGGGGATTTTGGAAGTGTCCCCAAAGAACGAGAGCATATCAAGTGAATATTTCAGCCAGAGGCACTGCTCACCCCCCTGCCAATTGTAAGTGTCAGTGAAGCCCAGCCTTCGGGGGAAGCCCAGAGCGATGGCCATCAAAAGGCTGTGATGCCGTCGTCGCCATTTAAGCAAAGCACCTCTTGCGAAGTATTTTACAAACACACATACTCGCTCACACGTGCATGCGCGCACACGCACCGGCAAACAATGTGCCCGGCAGCCGCGGGAGCTGTGAGACCACTTTCACCACACAAGAAAGCAGAGACACAGAGAAGACTGGAACAATGAAAACAACCCTAGCACGAAATATCCAGCTGCTAAAACAGTGGGCTTCTAGGCAACAGGGAGCCTGGGAGACAGTGAGTAATGTCTGAGGACGGTCTAGAGGGATAGACTGGAGGCTGGAAGACAGCAAAGAGCGAGCGTGTGTGTGTGCGTGTTTGTGTACCGACAGAGATGTGTTTATATATTCCACTATGGTAAATCACTCTCGCTTCACTACTCCTTTTTGGTGTGACTCACCCCTTCCAGACTGGTGAGAGGGCGGTGTAGGTGGACATGGTGCCGCTGAAGCCGGTGGTGAGTCAGAGTGGGAGTTCGGCAAGAGAAGTGTGATCAACTTCATTTAGCTCCCTTCACGAGCGTTACAGAAGATAAATGGCTTTGAGGAAGCTGCCTTCCATTTTGAGACAAGGTAACCCCATTCACTCGTAAAAGTTTTGAAAATGGAGGACTTTTTCTTATCGGAGTGGTGTTGGCGAAGACTTCCAAAAACGCCATTGTCCGGGGATATAAAGGTCACAGGCTTAAAAAAAAGTGCACCCTTAAGTATTGCGTTGTGTTTTTAGTTTTATTTTTTTTTCTACTCTTCTACAGAGGTTATGATTCTCCCCTGTTTGTCCGTCAGTAGGATATTTCAACAAAACTACAAATTGATTTTTTTCTTCTTTATTTATATCAAAAAGTATTGTTATTACATCCACAGGCAAATACAAAGAGATATACAAGCAATTTTCAAAGCCAAGAAAAAAAGTGTAAGTATCTTGTCCCAAAAATATAGTCTCAGCCTTATTTTCATTTAGATTGACTCATAGTCTATTTCTCTTCATTATCAAGGTATAGCTATGATAAAAGAGACATAACATAACTATATACAACTTGATTTTCATTAAATCTGGTGGACAGATAGGCCTTTGGCAAATGAAATATTGTTTTGATTTTGCTGGTGATCAGGATATGGGATCAAACAATTAGACAGTTACCTTCTTGAAGCCATAACTATAAAACTGATGCAGATAGAGACATGATTGCAAATCTTAAGGAGGTCAGGAAACAAATTTAACTTAAATTTTCAGGGATAGGAATGATGTCTTCAGGTGTAAGAGCAAGATGGAAAATTGTTCAGTGTTGGCAGCGGTTTGTGCTCTCCAAGTGCCTTCTGGTGTGTCCGACTGTCACTGTGCACACTCACTCTTGCACTCATCGACTCGAGTCAAATTTATAATTTCATAGCCCTTCAGGAGAGAGCATGTCTCAGAGGACTTTACAGGGAACACAACTACCTAGATCTAACTAATCAACAGTCAATCACGAAACAAAATGACACGACCAAAATAGAACACAAGGAAACAACAAGGACACAAAGCAACATGCGGAAAAGACAACAGGCCAACTGAACTTATCAAGCTGAGGCTAACTTTCAGTACCAATCTTAGAGCCTGAGCGAAGATAAGGGAAAAGTCCCAAGAAAACATTATTAAGAAAAAAAAGGGGAAGAAACCTTAAGTGATGTTATTCAAGGAGGGATCCCACACCAGGGCGGCTGAATGAGCAGGAGGTGCCAGACAAAACAATAAAACCCTGCATGTTCAAAAGAAACATTTTCTGCCTTCACACCATTTAGTCTCAACAAAGTATGCTATTTGTCAAAGACCTACTGAAACAAATGGCATGAAACACAACACACTGTTTCTGTATTACTGTTCCCATGCAATGCCTGGATAACCTGCTGCTGTAAGACAAGAACCAAGTGGACGTTTGTGTCAAATTTGAAGAAATTCCTTCCAGACGTTCCGGAGATATCGTGTTCACGAGATTGGGACGGATGTACAATCCTATGGACAATTGTGTTTTCATGTCACAGCGGTACATGAGTGATAGCGATACAATAGGTAATGTCTGCCCTATTTTTTATTTATTTATTAGTTTTATCAATGTTATTGTTATTACTGTTTTCTTTTCTAGTTATAGCGTATGATTTTGTGATGTCTTTGTTCTGTGTGATGTTAATTCTTTTGAAAAGTAATAAAAAATGAACTACAAAAAACAAATTGTCTTTTCAAGTGATATCCACAATTACAGTTCACACTGTATGTTCATCTACCAAGTATTATTTGATGAACAAAGTCTGGCTGTGATTAGTACATAAAGGTCATGGAGGTATTATAATACTCAGAAGGAGAGTATTGTTTGGTTCTGCCCACTCTCCATTGCTTTGCCATGCCTCTCAATATAGCACAAACTGTGGGCAGAGGTTTATGGGTGCAGAAACGTTGCTTTTTGGTTGGGAAGTTATCTCATGAATATGCCTGAACTGTGAGCTTCAGGCATATTCATGAGTCAGTGAGGTCCCCTCACAGTTGGGGGACTTCAGCTGGCGTTCAACAGTGGAGCTGAAATTGTTATCAACCCTTCCTGCACTGAAACATTATATTCACTATGGTGTAATATGTAGGCCTAGCCTCAAATTGGCAAAGAATAGTATTTCAAGCTAACACAGCCTGTTTTAGCAAAATGGGGGATAGGCTATGATCATTGGTTCCAACTTTTAGATTGGCTAATTACTTAAATTACTGAATCAGTTATGTCTCGTTTTCATAAATCTTGGAGTTTCAATTTGTTAGTGGGCACATGGAGTTACACACACTATGCTTCATTATTTATCTTTTCTCTATCTGGCTATTAGAGCCTGTTGTTAAGACTGGGGCTACAATGTTGTCATACAGCAAAATGACCAGCAGCCCTCCATCAGCACAGTACAATATTTGTGTAGATGTGGTGTCATTACCTCTTGGGCAGCTCTATTGTATTCTATCTGGATGTTATGGCAAGACACTGTTGCAAAGCTGCAGTCCTTCTCACCTTGTGGCAATGATGGGCCAGTCTTAACGAGCTGTCTGCCAGTCGTCCGTCAGAGCGGCAGAGGCAGCCAGCCCCCAGGCCTTGGCCTGCTGGCCCCTGTGCATACATCAGCCCCGCGACAGCACACATCACTAACGCCAGCACTACCATGATGTGACAGCTGAATCCATCTCCCACAAGCCCTACCTACAGCCTAAACAAATTAAAGCCCCACTGAAATTAATGTCAGCACACCAATACTAATGAGCGCGCGGCGTAAGAGGGTCGAGGGAGAGAATAATAAGCACATAAAATAGATGCTAGTGAAACAGTAGCGATGCTATGGGTGACAAATGTTGCTTTATGTACTTTACATTTATTTTTGGATTTACAGAATGTGTAGATAAGTGTCTGCACGTGTGTCATATGTCATTCATAGGTTAAAAGGTATGCACTTTGTCCTTAGATTATAATACAAAACTTTAAGCCAACAAAGAGATTAGCAAACACACAAACATCAAAACATGAATTAACTAATAAAATATAGACACACATACCCACATTCATACATACATACTATACATTCAAACATACATACTATGAAGTAAATGACAGACTTTTGAATACAATCATCATGATGGCAAAAACTAGGAAAATAAGGCCCAGGTTAAAAAACAATGGAATTGTCCTTTAACTTCCCGTTTAACTCTCATTATATCAAACAATGGTGAAAAGTTTCTGGATGGCTGCAGCAATCACTGTCCTACATTTGTCTCAGTAGGAGACAAATGCCAAATATCTTACCGTATTTCATATGTATTTTAGTGGGATGTGTTTTGGAAAATGGTAGATATGATTGCCTCTCGCTTTCCGTGGGATCATGGGAATCAGCGATTGCAGCTGTTGTAATTATTTCAGTAAAGTAAGATAATCATTTGGATTGAACAGACAAACAAGCAACCCAAAAGCTTACTGCTTTCACACAATATTCTCATGCCGATTTCATGTCTGGTACATTCAGTCCATTCAGCAAGTATATGTGCAGCTTCCTAATCTGCAACAACCGATTTGTGTGCAAGACTTGCCCACACAAACAACGTGGGCTGAAGGAACAAGACAGAGGAGATGATGAGTCTGTGCATTAAAGTGCATTCCTACGAGTCTTGTGTGTCATATTGAGCAGGGAACTGACAGTATTCATTAGGTTTAGGTTGTAACTGAACAAATAATAACTTTAACTTGAAAAAACAAAACGGAGGTTCAGCTAAAAGATCAATATAGCATTGAGGATCAATGCTCTTTGTAAGCTGATATTTTGGTGGCGATGGTAATTTATTACATTAACTGAATAATATCTTGTCAGTTCAGTTATTAGTCAAGTGTTTGTCCCCCTAAATTTAGTTGCGAGTTTGGAGGTTTTGGTGGCAAATGATGTTACATGCAGGCACTGCCATATTTTAAGAGAATTTAGAGAATTGATGTCTCTGGTTAAAATCAGCTGCGAACACACCATTGCATTTAAGGTTTTTGAGATTAATTACAATTTAAAATTAATTTTAAACACTGTCTAATGTGCATTTTTCATATTTCCCCTCTTTTCCTGAACTCAGCTGACAATTTAGTTTCTGCATGGTGGCCAGGGCATATCCATTTCATGTTCTAGCATCAAAATAACCACAGATGAGAGACTTGACTAGTTTTGTTCATTTTATTTTATTTTATTTTATTTTATTTTTGCAAGCTATATTTATCTTAGTCATGTGTTTAACTATTTATAACATTTTTGGGGGGAGGATAAAACTTAGGTTAAGTGTTTTGACATAGAAATGAACAAGTGGTCAAATAACTAATGAATGTCTCTGGGTAAATGGAAACAGGCAAACAATGAATTTAAAGATGGACTAGGGAATCTCACATACTGGCAGTCCCAAATGCCAGTGAGAGGTCACTGTTTGAATTTTTTTTTTTTAGACTTCTATACCCTAACATCATGCAATGTGACGGCAGTAAACTGTACACTCGTATCTAATTTCTTCTTACTGACCAGCGGGGGTGAGACGGTGAAGAAACTCTTTCTGTGCACCAAGAAGATTTCCAGCTAGAGTCCATATCCAACACCAGAATTAAATTTGGGAAAATAGGGCACATCTACTGTGCACCAACTGGGTGGAAGAGAAGCCATTCTCTGGTGCAGCCCCACTTTGATATTCTGGCTTGGCAAAACATTTCATATAAAGATCCTGCACAGTTCAGCTTTAACTTGGAAGATGAAAATTCTGATTATTTACCAAATGGAGATTTGTGATAAAATAAATGTCCATATACAGTGAGTTAACAGACTGTTGTATTCAAAAAGCAGATGAAGTAACAAACTTGTCCAAAAAGCCTGACTGCAAGACAGTCATCTGCCAGCAGGCCCTGCTGGCCCATTGGAAAGATCTGGCATGTTGCGACCAACTGGCGCACCTAGGCTAGAGTTTGTTGGTAAGAAAATCTAATTAATCTATTAAAATGTGTGGAACATTTTAGGGGGTGGCTCAGGGCTCCAGTTTCCACTGATATAATAATCCTCGTATGTTCCTAGAGTGAGACGACCAAATTCCCCGCAACGGCGTAATAAACAAATGAAGCCCCTTTGAGCTGTCTTGTGTCTTACAGAAAGCGAGCCACTTCAGAGAAATATGAGAGAGCAGCACTTTCTCTATACAGCCACAGGGTTAAAAAAAATAATAAAAATAAAGGCATACTGGCAAAAGTGGCTGTGACTTCTCGGCGTGTAAATGTTTGGAGCTTTATTGAGTTTTGTTTTGTTTTTTGTTTGTTTGTTATGGTTTATTGTGTTTGCTTAAACATGCTGTCCTTCAGCAATTTTATTATTGGATTTCTCTCTAGTTATTCGACCCGTTTTCACAGTTGCTCATTCCATTTTCCAGATTTTCATGGAAGAAATCTATGGTGTTCAGCTCATGACTAAATGATCACAATAGCAGAGCCTTGAATTAAAGGCATCCCCCTCCACCTCCTCGATTGTTGTGACATCTGTGGGTGGGAGGTTGTTTAGGTCGTAGTCTCATACACCTAATTCTCACCACAAGAGGTGGACTTGTTTGTTATTCAAAACAAGTGATTACACTTACTGAATTTCCAGAAGTTGGCGATTGCGGCCTGTCTTACCTTCGAAAATCAGGATGACTAATCTGTTTCACCTGCACACATCTGTGTGAATCATCAGGGAAACGTTATAGCATTGGTGCCTAATTGCCATTCTTTGCTTGATGCATTCAAAGTAACAAGAGCACTTCTGCATGTTTCCAGCACACATTACAAGGACCTGAGCAAAAAATGAAGTATGGGTGGAAAATGCAAAGATTTTAAGTACAATTAAGTAATGCTACCCACCACTGACAAGTGCTCACTCATTTTTGTCAGGAAAAAGATGTGAAAAATGACATCTTGCATTCTGCAAGATGTCTGATTGCTGTTTGTGCTACTACGCTGTCAGATCCTGTCAGGACATGTGGGCACTTTCCAAGGTTATCACTCACTCGTTAAGGTGTAACAGTGTTGGTGCACTGAATTTACATGAATGCATGATTCAGCCATAACTTTTGCTACATAATGTTCAGTCTACAAACACTCCAGAGACATAATGTCTTTAATGCTACTGATGAAAGTTTCAAAAGTTGTCTCAAAGAGGTTTTTCTGTGCTCAAACATTTTATATTGTGTGCTCCAATGCTCCATTAACGTGTCACTAAACAATATAACCAAGAGATATTTCAGTACATGCTGTACGGTCTAAAAAACACTAACAACATTAAAGTTTCATTCTCTCGGCTCAGTTACCAAGACAGTCATTTCTCCTGTGCTTCATAAGGGCGGGTGAATAAAAAGATCAGAGTTATCCAGAACACATTAATGCCAGTGATGGTGGGGGGTCTGGTTTCTACTGAGTCTGGAGTCAACGTTTGATCAGCTTCACAGGGTAGAGGGGAATTTTTGTTGAAGAGGCAGATTTCTGGTGCATTTCAAACTGTGCGGTCATGTTCTGTGGACTTAATCTTTCACATTGTGAAAGATTAGATTAGGCCGATGTTACAAAGACCTACAGAGGAAGGCTTCCTCTCTGCTTTCTCTATTTGAAGTATATCCATTGGAGACCACCCCTCAACCTTTTCTCTCTGTCATATTTAGTCAACACCAGTCTAGTTTTTTCATGTATTATTCTACAGTAAATGCAACGGTGAACACTGGGAACAGGGTGGTTGAACATAGAACAAGAAAACCTGGAGTAACTGTCGGTGCATGGAAATATGAGTCCATGTGATAATTTTCAGGCATGTTAAGGTCTAATTGCTCCTTCTATCTTACAATAATTCTCAAATGGGTCCCAGACTGAGTGAAACCATTTAGTCTGCCTTAAGGGATGCCAACATTTTTTCCATCCAGGTTCTATGTTTTTTCCCTAAATAACAAAATATACTTTTTGCTGCTAACCTGATATACTTAGGGAGATGTTTGTTACCTCTCTCAGTTGTAGCCCATTTGTTATACACAGTAACAAGATCCTTGGGTCATTTGGTATTCATGACTCAAGCATGTCAGGGCCTATTTCTATAATCCTCTTCCTGATATGTGATAGCTGCTGGCATTCCCAATGTTGTATACCATTACCTAACATGTATAATGATTGACAAGTTTCAAAAAAGCTTTTTTTTCACGGTCTCCAGTTATTACAAAACTTGGCATGCAAACTTGGCACATCAAAGCATGGTTATCCATGATTTATGGGAGTTACCAGTAGATACACTGAATTAGTCTTTGACTTAACAGGTTTTTTTGGCTAGTACTACCTATTGTAAAATAACCTGCATCAGCAGGTATACTGAAAAATATCATAAGGTTACTTGTAAAAGAGAGTAAAAACATAAATATAAAAGTAGCACTCACTGTATTGGCAGTTCCTCCCCATGTACTCTCCCGGGCATTCACAGGAGTAGTTGGCAACCAGATCTGTGCAGATGCCCCCATTCTTGCATGGGTCCCTTTCACATTCGTTGACATCTAGAAGAGCCAAGGAAACAAAAATAAATTAATAAAAATAAAAGGTGCATTCATTTCTTTGAAGCAGACATGTAGGCAATTAGAAAGACCTCATTCTCATTAGCATGCATTGGTAGTGAGCATTTATTGAATTCGCTCCGTTTCTTACTTGATTCTGTCTGCCCATAGCAGCTTTCACACAGACACTGGCTGCTTGGAACTAATAAATCAAATGGCTCCTTGGGAGACTGTTAATGCAAGAACACAGGCTTAAGTTTTGAATTGCTAAGAATAATTAACCTAGCATGGTGTCTTTGTAGTTTAAAGAATTATGCTTAACAATGAGAGTGCTCGAACTATGCACAATAACTATAGGCCTACACTTCAATCCTTTATTCTGCAAACCAGTGTACACAAGTTTCTACAGTGCTGAGGAAACTAAGAGTCAGCAGTCTTATTGTGTCGTAAATGATAAAAGCAGTGACTGGATTTCAGAAACAATTACAACCATTTGTATCTGTGGCTTCTTTTTTGCAGTTGTTAGAAACAAAACTCGTGCGGGTTTGAGGATCAGTTTGCTGACATGGATTTTATGAAACACATCCATTATACAAGACCCTGTTGGTCTGTCTTAAAATACAAGCAGCAAGTTGGATACGATTGTATAGGGAGGATAAGATGTCCAAAGGCTTGATTTTGACATAGAGAACCCTCCAGCACAGATTTAATAATTAAAACTACAATGTTACATATTCCTTGGGTCTGTTCACTCAACTATCATCAATAAATACGAAGTATGTGATAATTATTGTGCAGCAGAATTATTGGACAATAATCAGAACAGCTACATGTCATTTACTGCCAGTGAGACATTTTTTTGCAGAATTAGCATGTGGTAGAGCCTTTTTTGCGCCATAATTCCTCTCTCAAACACCTCTGCTCTGACAGATTCATCCAGCCAATTAGAAAAGGTGAAAGACCCCTAACCCCCGCCAATCATACCCAAGTGCACTCCATTTCATTATCAGTACGGTTAAAAGGAAGGAGATTAGAGGGATGGATTAGAAGGGGAGGAAGGAAAAGGTAAGGGCTGAACTTTCAATTTTTAACAGATTTCTGCTGTTTTTCAAACTTGCCTATGGCAGCTTTAAGACTCTTAATCCTTCTCTGAAACATACCCTTAGTCTTCAGTGACTCACACATACACATTTCCAAATTTTGGCTTCATGAATATGTAACTAGGCTTGAGATTTAGCGAGCTTAAGAAAGTGAAACATGATTAAAGTAAGTCTGTTACGGTGCTTCAGCTCTCTGACATTTTATCTATAATATCTATAATATTCACTTGAGCGCATTTGTAATATCTAAAAATGTGTCTTTATCGGCTGATGTCTCGCTCTCCAGAGAAATATAGGCACGCTCTTCACAAATAATGGTCACTGAGGCACTGTGAGTGCAAGCACAGATTCATCTTTAATCTACAACTGAGTGGAGTTTAAAAAAATAATAATAAAAATAAAGACAGAGAAAGAGAAAAGAAAAGTTTGTGATTCACCCAAACAGTCCATGGGGAAACATGCAGGCAGCTATTTTTGGGTCAAAATGTACTGGATGAAAATGAGCTGTAAACCTTTCCCAAGAGATGATAAAAAAAAAAGAAAAGAAAAAAGCCTTGTACCTTGAACTTAAAATACAGATTTATCTGCCGTATATTTATCTGGTCTTCATGTGGGGGGGCATTTTGTTTGTGTGAGTACATGCATGCACGTGTGTATATGTGTGCATGTGTGTGCACACATATGCAAAAATGAATGTGTGTATGTGTGTATATGTGTGTGTGTGCACCTGTGTTTGTGTATGTCCAAGGCATACATGGATTTTTTGGAATAATCTCTAAGCGTGTCTTCCACATGTGGACATGCAGCCAACACATCTGCATGCTCTTCTCACACAGAACAGACATAGCGAGGCCTATCCTGCGCCAGATGTATTTGATGATAAGAGAGAGATCCCTGCTGCTGGTAATTTCTCTGCAATACTGCCAAAGGTGATAACTCACATCATGTATATAAAACATACTGCGAAATATGGATCCTCAAAAATTGATATGACTCCGCTGGTGCATTTTAGCCCATCACTGTGGGAAAGATTGAAGAAAATGGTTTTACTAGCACATCATCAGCCAGACTGGTGCATTACAGGGAGCAAAAGAGAGCTGGTTTTCACAGTTTGTACCAAAAACACTGGCCTTGAAAAGTTGAGCTGCTTCAGCACATGGCTGAGCTGGGCACAAATGTAGTTGATCAAATGCTGGGTTCATCTGTCTTTGATCACAAGTAAGAGACAACAATGCAATATGAGAAGGTATGAAGAAGGAGAAGTTAAACAAGTCTTTACAATTATATCAGCAGTATTGCTAAGAGTCCTGCCACAAACAGCAAATAAATTCTATTTCCTAATAGCTCCATTTCAATTTTTTTGGTCAAGTATGGTTCATTGGTACATATAAGAAATCCTATGAAATAATAGCTTATAACTCAAGTTGACTTGACTGTCTGAGGTACACTGTAGACTGGTTTGCAGTAATTAATAGTAGCAGTAAATAATATTTCAGATTCAGATACAGAATTAAAGAGTCTGTTTAATTTTCCAGTTTGCCAGTGTTCTTTTCTATGCTCTGGCCTTGGCTTTAACTGTGCTTGGAGGAGCTGGTTCAGGGCAATCATCAGTAATTACACATCAAAAAAAAAAAAAAAAAAAAAAAAAAAAAAGGAAAAAGA
>OMKZ01029917.1:31265-45458 GCA_900302535.1 Neoniphon sammara
GAGTAAAATCAGTTGGAGTCAGTTTGGACTATAGCGTCCCACTGACAACACATTATTAGCACAGAAATGAAGTACAATCAAGTACTTGTCAGAGGGGAAACATTTCGATTGTGGAAGGTTATTGCAATCAAGGGGGATTAAGTTTTAATTAATTCCAGCTAGAGGGGGCTTACGATCTTGTTAAGAACTATTAACCTGACAAATGCCAACTAGAGCCAGCATTATTGAGGACAACAATGGCCAATCATCATTAAACAATTCAGCTTTTGAGATTTTCAAAATGCCTCTAATCCACAACAACCACCAGTTGTTATCAGCCATAACAATAATAATAATAAAATGATTAATTAAGGGTGGAGCACATCCACAAAAAACATTATTCATGCATTTCAGAGCTGAACAATGTGTACTGGGCATATTTGCTCTTGACTAATTGCCTGAGTGGAACACTCAAATGGGAGTGTGATTGTATAGCCGCAGATTGTCGGCATCCAGATGTGTTGAATTCAGGCCCAGTGCACCAAATGAATGTGAGTTGAGTCTATGTATGAACACTTCAGTGCAAATCTATATCCTAAACATAAAAAAAAACAACTACACTGCATATTTTAGTCATGTGAACGTCTCACTAGTTCTTGAGTATGATATGTAGGAAAAGACTAATATTCCTTCTAGAAAAAATACATGAAAAACTGTCATGTTGCACACAAAAAGATTAAACAAGCAACAGTGTATTCTGCAAACAGCACCATGCCTGCACCACTACCGTGCCACCTGGATAAGTGATGCTGTTGTTCCTCTTCCGTATCTTGTATTCCTATCCTGCTTTGTTCAAGGCCACCAGTGGGTTCAAATACGGAGGGGAGCCAAATGGGCAAGCCACTCAAATAGCCTGAAGCACAACATACCGGGGGGAGAGGAAAAAACAGCCAGTCAGTCTTGCGATTTCCTTCGCTTTTATGAGAGGCCATCAGCCCCTGGAAGATCAGCACTGGGAAAGTGAGACTTAAAAGCGGTGTATTGCCGGTAAATCAGGTGGGAGAAAAGGGATTACTTCAGGGAATGCAGTTAATCCACCCAGCAAAAAATAGAGAAGAGAGGCGAGGACACAAGCAGGAAGGATGGGGAGAGACCGAAAACAGAGACAGAGAAGAAAGGTGAGGGTGAATGAGTGATAGAAGAGAAGAGAAGAGAGAGAGAGAGAGAGAGAGAGAGAGAATTATGCTAGTCCTATAGTCAGGTAAATAAACTCCCTTTGCATTGCTTCTCCAACACAGAGACAGCTGCAGGCATGAGTCCAAGGACTTATCATCACTAATACAGGTAAATGTATGCCTCTTTATATTTAAATATGACATCAAGGCCCTAACAAGCATGGTAACACAACAACACATAAATGCTTATTTGATGAGCATGATGCTATTTTGCTCATGACTACTAAGCATGCCTGCTTGACTGAAGATTGCCCCATTTTAGATACATTGGTAGTGTTTGTGGAGGCCTGCAGATATTCTCCCTCATCCTCTCTCATCATCATCTCACGGTGAGAGGGGAGGAGGATGCACCCCACTGACACCTTGATGACCAAATCCCCATCCTGAACAGCTGGAAGTAACATTCCTTCAAGACTTTGATGCCCCAGAAGATTCATAAGGTCTACCAAGAGACTCTCCATTTCTCACAAAGACTCAGTGAAGACAGAAACATTAGGAATTAGCCTACATATGTGCTTCAATTAATTCCTCATGGCCATTTTATTCTGAGTTAAATTAAGTCTGTAGCATGTATTATGATAATTAAAGCCATTGTTATTATAAGAGAGACTGGGTTGGATAGAAGTATGTCATGTCTCATATAAATGATGACTGTTTTAAAGAAACCCATTTCAACCATGCATCCATGTATCTGAGAGGTGGGCCCACAAATTGGCCTCTTACCTGAAGGACGACCTCTTGGAAATGCCCCTCTCCAAGAAATCTTTATCCAGTCTGGGACCTCTTTGGCCAGAAGGGAAAGGAGAATCACACACTGAGCATGCTGAGGTTCACACCTAGAACCTGATATGAGGAACTGCTCAAGTGCCCTGTGGCTACGGGACAGAAGCATGTAGCCAGCAATTCAGTTCAGTAAGATTCATCTCCTGCAGAGATCCTGACAGAGAGAAACGAGCGGGCCATGCTCTTTCTTTCCCCTGACAATGTCCCTCATCCTGCAAGAGCACGTGTCTCATCGCCTGGCAAACAGCCAAACAACTCGCCACTGCCAGAGCCAGTGCATGAAATGGGGAAACATCAAGAGGCGGTTTCCACCACGTTGCGGGACAGTGAGGCTTTGTCTTAGAACCATACTAACTGCTTCCCACGTCCTCGTCAACTGAATAGCAGACCAACGGATCATCCAGAACCGAGCTGTGCTGCCTAAGTCAGCTTCAAAATGCCAAAACTGCCCCAATCTGCGCTCTCAGCCTGCCAGAACAGTGCACCCATCCACCGGCCAGCGCATCTGCTGGCCTCCTGCTCAACTACTGACAACCACCACAGTCCACCAGAGGTACTGTCTGTGCAGCTATAAATCGGGGTGTTCCTCAGTCAGTTAATAATTCATCTGTAGGTCTAAGTGAATATTTCATTCTAAGTCAGAATTACTCAACATTAGCTTGATCACTGATCACATAACTTGCTCTCCCACTTATTTCAATACTGAGAGCTGTTCCACCATATTCTGACTTCCACCAGTGACAAGAAGCGAGTACTATCTCCAACCCAATACATGTACATAATAGGGATGTCACGATACCAGAATTTTCGTAAAGATCCACAATTTTCGATACAATTTTCGATAACGTGCGGAAAAAGGTATCCCATGTATTGCAGTTTAAATTTGTGCTTTATCATACCAGTTATGAACAATAGATTAAATCAGCTTAACCAAGCATTATTCAAGTAATAGTCATATAAAAATGCAAGCAAACAATTTTGTGTTTCCATCTTTTATCTGAAAAACATGAAAGGACCGTTTACACACTGGCTTTTGCTTGTCTATGTTGCCTTCTCCATCTGCCTCGAGGGCAAAATACTTCCAAACGTGACTTTTGTAATTTGCTCTTTCCACAAGTTTCTTGTTAGTTTGTGGGCCAGGAGGAGTAGGAGGAGTAACGTTCATCATCTTTGTTGTTTTGCTGCGTGTGCTGCGCTCTCATGGGCTCTCCTGTTCGCAGGTGGGCGCTTAGTCAGTCTACTGGTACGTCTGGCAGAGTGGGGCTTGGTCAGTTCCTAGTAAATGCGGTACCAGTTGGTACTACCAATACTGCATGAAACTAGTACCATTAGGTTTCTTGAAATCTGGTATTGACGTGGTATCGGTAGTATCAGTTCTTGTGACCTCCCTCGTACATATTTTGAATGTATAATAAAAATACTTTGCACTGGTTGTCTGAAGTTGTTTATCATTTGTGTGTATTAATCTTCTTTGATACTGCAGTTGTTGGGTTTTGAAAGAGTCAAAAGGTGGTGAATGTCTTGTGATAATAATCCCCAAATTCATATTTAAAACGGAATGTACACCACTGAGCATGTGCACGAGTCTACAGGTCCACTGAGGTCACAAACATTGTAATGCCTGTTGTGATGATCTTGATAACGATAACAATGACAATTTGGTAATCATCATCATCATCATCAACATCATCATCATCATCATCATCATCCCTAACCTCAAAGCCTCCTAACACTCAAACTGAGAACTCTCAACCCCATTGAACACACCTGAGGTCTATAGTTAGACTCTCACCAAGCTCCATTAGTGCACTGGATGTGTCGCTCCCTGGCTTTGCTCTCCAACCATTCTCTAAAAAGTGTCTCAGTCGGACAATAATGAGAGCAATGAATAGCACTATGTGTCAGGAACTAACACTGGCGGTGAGCGCTAAATTGGCTGTAGTGTGTCTGGGGACCAGAGACAGGTCTGCAGTGGGAGGGGTCAAAAGTGCCCTCTCCACCAGGCTGCACTGACCTCTGCAGAGCCTGCACCTGCTACAGCTGATGAAACGCATAGCCCTCGTCATCTACTTTCCGGATGATTCAGTAGAAGTGGGCACTATGTCAAATATCACACAAAGGAGAATTATTTGAGGATTTAAATGAGATGTTAAAGATGAAGCAATTGGAAAGACTCTTGTACCTGCTGAGTATACATGGCTGTAATTGCTGTTAGATGACTCTTCAAATAAAGATAAACACGACATATTCTTTGGTATCAGATAGCCTTTACTGACCCTTAGCAACAAAACAAATTCAGTAACAGCTTGTAGTCCTATCACATTTGTACAGTCCCCAAGCTGGATTGTCAGAATGAAAGGTAATCTCTCAGCAGCGCCGCCCCTACAGCTCACCATTAAATTACAATCAGATGTTGGGTGTGAATGGGTACAGCCTCCTTATCTCTGCCAATACACGGTGTATGGCACACAACTGAAGGGTAGTCAAGACATCGCCTTCATTAGGAGATTGTGCATCTGCATGTTCCATCTGCGCATTTGGACTCAGTTTGAATAAAATGCCCAGTTTCCCCGTGGAAATCGTTTAAGTTTCACATTATCTTCCTTGGTCTTACGTCACTGAGCCAGTGGACACACAAACGGTTGGCAAGCAAGCTGATCTTCTTGACCCCTCTATCTAAGCAATGAGTGGTGGTTTGACCTGAAGGGTTAGTGACTGACATGGATGAAGTGGACATCTGCTTGTTTACTGGTGCCAGATAATTAACCCTTGACCTTGAACACACACACTTCCTGGGAAGTAATCATCCCACTGATTACAGGGGTTAGAGTCTAGCCAAGGACACACTGCTGATGACGCCTTGCAATTCATGGTGGTCCTGCAGATGTTAGAATTGATACTCAAAAAGATTGCAATCCTTGGACACCTGGACTGAACAGATATCCAGTTATTTGCATTACTTGGACATTATGCTATGTAGAGAGTCATGTACATCATTATGTTATCAGCTATTTGACAGATAACTTTATACTGAAAGTGATAAAAACAATAATTTATGAGAATTCCAGATCTGGGGGATTAAGATCACATGGTAAATTCATTTAGCGCCTGCCTCAAGGACGTAGCTGCAGGCTTGAACATAAATACTCAACGCCGCCTAGTATTATCACGACCACCCAGATGTATATCTGCAGTAAAATCACAGAACATTATACAGGTTTTTTATGTTGTCATAGAAAAAAATTGAACCACCATGAAAACAGTACAGCAGAGAAAGGGCAGATTAGGCAAACAACAATACTGTAATCACACCGTGGAGAAGATATAAACATAAACTCGGGCACTGCAAGTTGGAGTTTTGATAATGCAGAAGAAGAAATGGCATATCCCTTTTCTGTCCTCAATTTCCTCCAGCGTTAGGGTATACATGCGCATCTATTCTGTGGTACAATCCTCACTCTTTTATTTATTTCTTGTGACTATTTCTTTTTTTCCCACTCATTTTTGGCAGTTTTGATGGAACACAGCACCCACTCAAAAGAGGCAGAGATAAAAGAGCCATCTGCTCACATCTCAACAGGAAAGACAGGACACCTTAGTAGGTTGAGTGCTCAGAGTCGGGGCTTTATTACCAGTAACCTACATAAACTCAAATCCATCCCCTGTATCTACCCACTGTTATACTCAAGCATCCACACGCATGAAAAGAGGATGCTGGCATATTGTATATATCTTAGTGATTGTTCTTTGTTTTACATTTATACCCCCACTGTGTTTATATATCTCTCTCACTAATGTATGACCTGATGACGAGGTTATTGCTTAGCAATATGAAATCCACTCTGAAGTGGATACTTAAATAGACGGATGCTGCAGCAGAAAGTGTCGACACGACCTCGGAACTGCAACTTCCGATGTCTAGGGGTGATCAGCCTTGGATGTTGTGTTTGACAGGTTCTGCTGCAGTGTGAAATGTCTACTTCACACTTGTGACACACACAAGGCCAAGACAAGCCCTGTCTCTACAAGCTGCATCAGATACAGAAGACAGAATAAGGTAGTGCCCGTGTCTACTGTCCGCTGTCAATCTAGCCCTGCCAGTCTGTGTTAGCCTTGCCAACGCCCTGTAAACTGACTATTGCTACTAATTACTACTATTAGATAGGGACAGATGAAGTCAGTTAAAGCAGAAACCTGCTGGAGAAAAAATTAATGTCAGTTTATGTATCTTTGAAATGTGCTTTTGCAGTATGATATCTTGGCCTTGGTCATACTCAATCACAATGATGAATGGATCTCTGGGCTTAGCATCAGGAGCATTTTCATGGATTTCATTGATGTCCCATACAGAAATAGCTTAAACTGCATCTCCTACACAACAGATTTCACTTTACTAGTTATTGTGTGCGGCACATATATGTGTCAGGCTGAGGGATGTGATGATACATTTAGTAGTGAATGAGGGATTAAGAGTAGTGTATTCCAAGGACATGCTTTTTGAAGTGGGATTAGCCTACTGGGAAGTTATTCACAGCTGCACTTCAGCAGTCCTTGAAAGGTATCTTAGAATACGGAGCGGCTTGAGTATCTGAGCAGCAAAACACCCATCATTTTGGAGACATGTAGACCAGGAGGCTCTGCCAACGCCGGGATATGCGGATCGTGAAGAACCCTCAAATCAGAGGCAGAATGACACACTGAGGAAAGCCTTAAGTGTCATTTTAAGCTTAGAGAGTGAGCATCCACACCAGGTGTGTGAGGGGAATACTGATCTGCCTCAGAACAAGGCACTCTGATCCACAACCGCTTTAACATCACCGAGGTACACTTACTACACTGTCTAAGAGACACTCGGTTGGAAGGGGAGACAAATAGGAAGTGGAGGGGAGGGGAGAGAGACAGAGCAAAGGGGAGAGCTGGATTTGGGGTGAATGAGACAGTGAGAGAGATGTGTTGTTCTGAGACCACGATGCTGTGTCAAAAAGACACAAGAAAAAAGACACAGCCTTCTGTGAACATAAGGATTGGTATAGCCTTGGCAGCTTTGACACTCAAAACTGCATTAAAGCTAGATGAGTATACATTATCACAGGTCAGTATAATTTCCATATAACCCAACATACCATATAACTAGTGAAAAATCTAAAACTATAAAACATGTGAAGACAAAATAAAACAGGTTAAAACAAGGTACTGCAAGATAAAAAGGTAAGAATACAGAATACAGCAACATGAGGGTAACAATAATGAAGTTAAGGTTTTATTTTTTTAAACAGAACCTTTGCAGAAATTTTACAGAAATACTTGCATCACGACTACCCATTTGAAATTTTGATTATAATTACAACCTAATTTACGTATGCAGAGCTCAGTGTTGATAATGCTGGGATGATAAAATAATTTCAGTTCTAACTCAAGAATTTATTTCTTTGCTGACCCTCTGTTAACTATTGTTTTCTCTGTTTAATGAGCACAGCAGGAGACTTAAGTACTCCTTTGGCGCAACAGAGACACTGTGACAGCCTCTCTGTTCTTCTAACTCAAATTAATGATTAAGTTAGAGGTGCATTATATTGTAAGAGCTGCCTGCTATGAAGTTTTCACAGCTTTCACAGCTGTGCATCTTAATGACCCTTATTTGACTTTGATTTACTTCATTGACTCTTTATAAACGACTTTATCTTCGAATAAAATCCATCCATTTTATAAACTCAGTCTGTAATAGCACAACAGTGATACTAATCTGGCCACACACTGACCATCAGAAGTAATGTGGCTCTATCTAGTCTGGCTGAACATTTACTAATGTTCTGTTTTGACTGCTGAGGCCAGCCAAAAGCCGTAGGCAGGTCTAGTTCTAACTCTTTCTGCCATGTGGGAGTTGGAAATGCATCTCTATTTATGCCTTGGCCATCTGCCAACAGGTTCATCCTTACTGCGGAGACCAGGAGGTGACACTGCAGCTCAAGTGACCGAGGGGGCCTTACACAATTAGGCCCTGGTAACAGCTCGATCCCTATAACTCCGGATAAACCAGATGAATAAGTGCTCAGGGACTGAGAGCAAAGGAGAAAAAAAATCCTAACTGGAACAAAAGTGTCCAGGGTCACTTGGCTAATCTCATCTCATTATTTTCTTGCTTTTCTTTCAAACATCCAAAGCACAAACATTTGCAAGCCTCCTGTTTCTTGTTCTCTTTTCTTTTAATCCAAATAAACTTTATTGAAGAAACTCAGGCTATAATGACACCTCTTCCCGTAGCAGTTCTACAAATTTTGCATGCTTATTAAGCGTTGGCCTTTCCCTAGCCCAGTATATTTTGCTAACAAGACTGCACTCATAGCCACCTGTCTGACCACTTTGCATGGCGTCAAGTTTTTGGAGTCTCGCTCTGCCATTATATCTGATTTAGCAGCAATATTGCACTGAAGAAAAACACTAGCTTCACAGTAATTTTGCGAGAAAAACACTACCTTGCCGACAAAGAAAGGTCATCTAGCTCACAAAGTGTGGAGTTTCCAGCACTCCTTATTAAGAAGGGAAATTTGTAGAAGTGCATGCTATCTCTAGGCACATACAGAAAAGATGACACATTACTTCAGACTGTCAGTAATGTGCTTGACAGATTAGGGTGTACGAGAACACATAAGAGCAACATCTAAGTCAGCGATTGTCAATGACTGGGCCAAGACGCAGTATCGGTCCGTACGGTGCTGGCTAGCGGGCCGCAAGGATGTTAAGTGACAAAACAAATAATAACCCAACCCCTGCCACGTACACACACACAAACACAAATACACACAAGAGCGCATGCACACCGCGAGCAGTCAGATGACGGCTGTCTGGCTTCACTGCTCAGGTGACACAGGCCGCCCCGGAGTGCAAGTTCACCCAATGTCTTATACACAGAGAGCTGTAGGCTGTCACCCAGCCTTCACACTGCAGGCTACTGACTGATGTGATCAAAACTGTAAACTATGTCAAATCACACGCTCGTAACGCCCTCCTGTTTGAAGAACTGTGTGAGGAAATGGATGCCGATCATTAACGGCTTCTCTCTTGAGTAAAATCTCAAGACAGAAAGTACTGGCTTGACTACTTGAGCGGGCCAAATTTCTCACTAAATGATGCATTGATTTTTTTCTGTCTATTTTTCTTTGTCTTTGTCTCTTTTATTTTTAGTATTAACGTATGACATGCATAGACTGACCAAGGCAAATGGTGATTGGTGTCATTTTCACTATTCTGTAAGTTCTGTGTACTGAAGCGTACTGCCTCATTCAGCAGACGACCCCATCCAAAAACTGAAGGTCAGTTTTGATCTGCAAGGCAAACAGCTTCATCTCAGAGACTAAACAAGACATCTATTTCTGTGGCAGAGCACACAGAGCACCTAAGCACCTTGATTCCAGCTTGTTTCTGCAGCTTGTTATCCAAAGTGCCCTCTGACAGAGACAAGATGGGGTCAGCTCCTCTTGAGCTCCTCTTGAGACGGGGCCAGTTGGTGCACCCAGGAAAGTAGTCATTTCAGGTACAAAGCTGTGGGTCCTCTGCACGTTTTGGACACACACACACACGCACGCACACATGCACGCACATCCACTGATAGCCTACAAAAGAAACCTAAAACCAACATATATATCAGGACAGGAAGCAGGATAATGAATAATAAAATATTACCGCCACAATAATAGAAACAACAAAAAACATAATTTCATTAACAAAGCGCATTAACAACAAAGCCCTTGCATGCTTTTTGTGTTTTGTTGTTCAGCTTATAGTCAATGTAAATTAACCTCACTTAAAAATGAATTATTCATAAGTATAGCTTGGAGAGACTGATTTGGAAAGACCACATTTAAATCAACACTATTCTAGTTTAGCTCCTAGCTACCATAGAACCAATCACAAAATGCTTTATTAAACAGACTCCTCTCATAAAACGTAAAATAGTTTGTGAAAACGGATTGCCTCTAACCTAGAAAGGTAATGAAAGAGGCTTTGGCAAAATCGAAATGCGCTTTCTAGGTCTGAAAACTTCATGTGCACGAAGCATCGGTGTGGCTGTGAAAGTAAAAGGGCTTCAAACTCACTGAGGGTCTATAATGAGCCTGATCTAAGTGCTATGTGAAGAAAATATTCCTGAATTAGTTTATTCAAAATCAATTCAATACTTGTTGAACGGATTTTCTCATGAGCATATTCATGTAAAATTACTGTGAACTGAAAATAGCATAACCAGTTACTTCCTACTGGTTTTCTCTGCATCCAAAATAGGATTCAGGTGTTCTGAATGCTCACAAAACTCAAGTACACTCTAAGACTAGAAACCTAAAAACATCAAAAACAGCAAGAAGTACTGACGTACACTGAAAGCAACAAGAACTAGAAGGCCCGACTGTCATGAATCAAGCACAGTCAACATTGTAATGTGCTCAGGGCGTGGCGACTGTGTTTGGTTTCATGGCCAGAGGCGGTGACAGGGTGAGATTAGTAGGAATATATTATTTGTAGGCATGGCATTAGTCATGACCACTCGAATCTGTGTTAAAACTTTTCTTCAGTGTCTCCCCCATTCTTTTATATGTGAGCCACCACCCTCCTCACCTGATATCTAGAGCATCTTGACTAATATTGGTGCAAAAAGAAATCAAACAAAACCAAAGACAAAAAACTGCAGAAAAAAAGGTCTAAATGATCAGGGTCTGTGAGGCTCAGCTCAGCAAATAGAACAAAACTGATTAATTTCTTTGGCCTACCAATGGGTTTGTGCCAAATTTCAGGGAAAAAAAATTGCAACATTGCAAAAAGTATTATTAAACTGTCTTTTTTTCCAGTCAAGAAATGTTAGCGGTAAGCAACACAGTCAGTCGCAATCAGCTGGTGATGTGAGTAAAGAACAAGTGAAGGAACAGGTGGGCTCGAGCTGCGCTGCTCCTCCCGCTGCTGTGAGACACAACTGAAGGGCCGCTAGCTGTTAGCCTAGCTCAAACAGGATCACACCCTCGTGTCTGTCTGGAAGCCGGAACAGATTACTCAACCTGAATGTAGCGGCTGGCTATACAAAATGGAACAAGGTGACTTGTACAAAAAAAGGAAAACCTAATGAGAAAAAATATTACGCTCTATTGTTTTAATTAATGATAAAGCATTTTTTATGGGGATGTTTTCTAGGCTATGTGGGACACACAAACAGAGCTAGAGGCCTCTGAGAGACCCTTTACAGAAAAACCTAAAACTTACTACAGGCAGGAGAGTCTCAGCTGCCATGCCACCTTGCCACATTACTGCACTCACACATCCCCTGCCTCCAAAGCACTTCCCCCCTCTCCTAACTACTTTTCTGGGGAAAACACCGCTCTTCATAAAACTCAGCTCCCAAATGCCTAACTACTGTAAAATGTGAGAAGATGTGGTTGGTTGGAGCACTTTACTTACTTTCAAAGTATTCCACTGATTGTTTATGTGAAGAAAAACCACAAATATGCAAAAGTTAGGTGTCTTTTTTCCTCATGTGCTCCAGTGTGAAACTGTGTTCATCCCTTAGAGACAGAAGCTCAAATGTCAGCTGAAACTTGGATGGAGAAAATGGATGGTTTTTTTTACGGTTCCCAACATGACAGTTAAAAGCTATTTTAGGTACCGATGTCTATTTCTGCTCACAGAGACCAGAAATTCACCTGAGAGTTGGATTTGAGCGAATTGTTGACCGACCAGATTACAACGGTAAGACCGTCCCACCACAACAGGAGGTCCTGTGTTGTTTCCAGAGACAAAGACAGCGTGTGCTGCTTTTGGAAGATGTAAAACCAAATACACTAAAACAACAGGGGTGCCATGCCACAAGTGCAGCCATCTCTACATTTTGATGTGCACTCAGTCCTGAAAAAGGGAGAGTCAGCAGACACACTTACTGTCGCTCCATGAGTTGTTGTTCAGTGGCGTCTGTTGGTTTGGCTCTGTGATTATGGTTTCTTCTTGGGATTTTTTGGTGGACTGCGGACCCTTCCCCTGGGTTCTCTACACTCATCTCTTCCTGTAAATGGAGCTTTCTGGCCACAGACTGAGAGCAGTGGGTGGGCTGTGGCTTTGTGAATGTAATGTGGAGAGGGGGTCTGGAAAAGGTTTGTCCCCCCTCACAGCTCTGCATCACAGAAATTGACTATTGGGGAAAGCCTTCAGGCTGCCAATGTTTATAGTAGCTCTGAGGGCAGTTGAGCGAGCGAGGCACATTTTTAGTTGTGGAATACAATGACGACCTTGGGAAACTCTGAGGCTGTAGCAGGGATTCATCTCTCGTGCATAAATTAATTACTTTTGAGTCAATGATTTAAGAAGAAAAATATGAGGTATTGGTATTCTGAGGTATTCTGATGACTATTTGCAGGAAGGCCTTCAAAATCACAAGTAGTGCCACTATACTACCTAAAGTGCTATGCAGAAGATGGCTTAACAACAGCAAACCAATGCTCCTGTGGTGCTCTTAAAATGTCTAAATTTGGGGGTGCATAAGAAGTAGAATAGAACCACAAATGTAGGTATAAACCATGCTGGCAAAATAAACTTTTATTATATTGGTGCTGATACTTATTCATTCTAATTTATACATAAAAAAGTGAAACTTGTGTGCAGATTAGCATAATATCCTGTAATACTTCACAACTCCTCCCTCGCAACCCAAAGGCCGTAAAGAAAAGGAAGATTTATACCTACAAGAACAGACCTCAGGCGCTATGACTAAACCTATCTTTCTGTTTATTTTGAAAATAAGTTGAGATTCTCTGGACAAAACATTCCTTCCACCTCTTTACCATGGTGAATATTTGGTGGGAACTTTTTTTTTTTTTTTCCACTGACTTTCAGTCATACATAAATCAATCTAAATCCATTTAGCTAAGCTTACCCCCAGAACCTAATTTTTCAAACTCCAAGTGAAAATCTGCCCTACAACAAAATTCAAATATGCTCCTCCTATGATCTCAGACAGTTAAGTAGCTTTCTTTACAAGAACAAATTTTCCCCAAAGCTATAAACAAAAGCCACACAACACTTTCTGGAAGTGCTTCTTTAAGATGGACAGGAAGCTAACATTGTATATGCAAGATAATTTACTGGAAATGAGGATCTATTTGTGAGTGGCAGAACAAACATCCATTTAATACAAATGCTCATCCTCCTATACTGTTAATAGAGCAGCTCCATCGTGGTTGATAACATATAGATAGGGTGTAACTGTGAGCATAATTGAACTGTCTGAGACAACAAGAAACACATATTTGAATTTAGCTTTCCCATTTACTTTCCTGATTTGTTTTTCTTCTTTCTTTTCTGGGAAACAAATATCCATGCTTATCTTAACAAACAGTACATATATCATGTATTGTTTGTTGCGCTTTTTTTAACTTTAATACTGCTGGGCAATATGGGCATAATCAATTTTATCAATCTTATATCTCAATCAATACTGATATTGTGATGATATTGTAGAGTTGACTCTCGGTGCTTTCATAAGGTATTTACACACAAGATTTATGATAAGCAGTTATTAGTAATGTGGATACGATGACCAAGCATTTAGAGGAAAACAATAGCCTAAATAATAATAGCTAACAGCCTAATAAGTTCAGAAAATTGCATCCATTTAATGTAATGCATCTTTTAAAAGCAGGAAGAGACAGCACTAATCTCATATCATGATTATCCAAAATCCCTGATGATACCTAGACTCATATCACAATATCATTTTAATATTGATATATGACCCAGTCATATTCTGTAATTATTGATGTGTTTTAAGACTCAGTCAGATGCAAAACACTTTGAAATAGTAAGAGTAAGTAATGGAGTAAGAGGGAATCTTCATGCTTAATCCCTGGCTCCACTGGCAGCAGCGTGGCATTTGCTGTGAACAGCGGAGCCTCACAGTAAGAAAGGAGATAATAACTGCTTCAGCCACGGTGAGAGGGAACAGAAAACCACAAGCCCACCATTATCCCACCACTCTCCCTCACTCATTCACTGCCCTCTCTTGGCGGCATCTTGCAGGCCTCCATGAGAGCGGTGGAAGATATCCTGCCCCTCCCCCCTCCTACCCCCCTGCCATCACAACATACAGTGGATCCGCCGCTACAAAGTCACCTCCTGTGATGCGGTGACAGGTTTGTCGGGCTGTTTGAGAAGGGCAAGTCATTTTTCG
>OMKZ01029918.1:0-10193 GCA_900302535.1 Neoniphon sammara
ATGGAACAAGAACTGGGATCACTTTCAAACAGGTCCCATTCTCTTTCCTGGGTCTCTCACTCACACACACATACACACACACCCAAAAAAAAAAAATTCTCCTAGTCAAAAAAGAATCACGCTCGTGCCCACACCCACTCTGTCTGCCTCCAGTGCCTGAGGGGGGGACATAATAATCCTCCTCATTAGCATGATGCTGTGAAGAGCGTCACAGTTCCACCTAGCTCTGTCTCCTTCTCTCATGTCCTTCAGTAGCTCCTCCCCTCTTTCTCTTCATCTGAGATGCCCTTTCTTTACCAGTGCATGATGGAAAGCAACAAAGACACATTTCTTGTTTCAAGTTTGGGTTCTTGAGAGCCTGCGAGCACCAAAATTGGCCCACACTCATTTCTTTTGACTTCCAGTGATATTATTTGGCCATAATTGGGGTGTTTCAAGCCTTTCCCTGTTTCTGGAGCGTTATGACAAGGATGTGTGAGTCTTTGTGGTTCCAATTTTACAAACTTATAGAAGCAATAAAGTAGGGAAGTGAAGGGTCAAGGATGGAGTATAAGTGTACAATATGTGCTCTTTCAAAATAGACCCAAAGAATATATTTCTACAACCCAACAACACGTGAGTGAAGAGTCACTGAGTGGTAGTGAGTCATTCTAGAGGGAACTTAAACCCCCAAGCGCTCTCTCGCTCTCTCTCTCTCTCTCTCTCTCTCTCTCTCTCTCACACACACACACACACACACACACACACACAAGCACACACACTAAATCCTCATAATGTCAACTCCAGCCCTCATCCTCATGACACATTATAGCCCTGAAGGCCTGAGGGGCCATTCTGTAGAAGAAGAAAAAAAAAGAGAAGAGAAGATACAAACACCAGCAGCCACAATCAATAGCATTTGGATACAGCTGCAGACAAGTAGCTCCATGGGGAGCCCAATGGAAATATAAGCTCCTTAATTAGCTATGGGTGATTATGACTGTGCCACAGAACGGGCTGTGAGAGCGGTGAAAAGTGCATCGACTGGACTTTGGGATCATGCCATATAAGAAGATATATTATTGAACAGATAGTTTAGAAGCCACTGTAAAATATTTAATAAACAAATATGGCTGCAGTTCATGCAACTCATACCACAACTTGCAATATATGTTCCTTAGCGACTATTTTGCTTAGCTGCTGTTCAAGACCTAAAGAATATTATTTGGTGGAAGTTAAACATTTAATGATTCCAATTATTACTGCCTAGAAATAAAATGTTTTTTTGAACACTCACATTCTTTATTTTTGATGATGGTGTGATACTGCTGTTTTAAATAAGTGATAATAATCTACTTGATGCAGTGCATCACATCTACCTCTGTTCTATGTAAAAATAACCAATTGTGATTATTGGTCGAATACATTGTCAATATCTTCCTATATGGAATCTTAAAGCTGACCATGTCAAATGTTAAAAGTGTGCCGCCATCTGTATTTGCCATTTGTGTTCTTTTCAGTTCAAGTTTGGCAAGAATCTTGATTTTTATTGTTTGCAAATCACATAAAATAATACAGGTTATTGACTAATGATACATAGTAATGTCACTCTTCTCACTGGTGTCTTAAGGGGTTTTGTATAGATGCTGAATACATTATTTACTCTGGTGAATGCTGCAGAGAGTTGCTAATGTATGGTCAGAGGCTGTCTCTGGAGATGTGGATGCATGGAAATACAATAAAGGAATATTTCAAAGCTTTTAGCTCCAGGCTACGAGACAAGGGAACATCTCTTGAACAAAGCCAAACTCCCACTCCACCCCACCTCCCCACCCAATGACACCTCCCACACACACTGTCTTTTAAAATAGGTGAATCATGAGTCTTTGTCCTCCAGTGAATCTGAGCAAAGTTATCATTGCATTCATTTTGAATACAACTCTGCTCTCATATAGCTCAAACACTGTGAAATCTGAAAGACGGCTCACCTCAAAATCCCTTTGTCCTCAGTGCACCTTATCAATGGTGCCTATTGATTATTGGTAATACTTTAGGCTAACATGTATGCTATTGCCAGCCAGACAGGAAGTGAGTGGCTAATGTATGATTCATTAGCAGTGGGACTGGACTCTACCTCAAAGCACTTTTGCTAGTCTAACGAGTGAGCATTTAGATTCATCAGACACTTGTGTTTTCTCACTTCAAAACACAGAGCTAGGTGAGAAATTCAACTGCAATAATTGCCTGCACTGAGGGGAATTTGTTAGAGGAGACAGCCTAAACCATTTCTAGTCAAGAAAGCAGGGAAGTGTTATGCTTGCGCTGATAGAAATCATTTTCTGCTGTGTCTGACAATTATGAGGGAACAGGGAAGTTAATTTCCCAGGAGACTAACCTTTCATATTTGCTCAATTAGTGGTCTGAGATTAATAGTATCATCCAGTACCATATTATACCATTTACTGCGCAGATAGGTGGGGGATTGGACCCTTGACACATGAACTCAGAGCACCTGTGCAGCTGCTTCACTAACAGGCATACTCTATTGAACTGGAGCAGAAAACCAAGCTGATCAAAATGTCTCACCAGCCCCAACAAGTTGTCTTGCTTCTTTTTCATGTTCTTTGTGGAGACAAACATCTTTGATGGCTACTAAACCAATGAAATTTCAAATATTCCCACATAAACTAAATCATATAAGCATAAAGTAACATAATCTCATATAAACTATGGTGCATAAGCATAAAGTATCATAATCTCATATATACTAATGAATATAACTTAAAGTAGCATTAAATTATAATGACCATAAAGTATTATAATCTAGTGATACAGTACATAACCATAAAGTAGACAATCTCACATGAAACATAGTGTATAACCATAAAGTAACATAATATCATAAAAGTAGCATATTCTCATATAAACAAGAGTATGTAATTATAAAGTAGCTTGAAAGAATAGTACAAACATTTTATATAGAATAAGGTGCTATTAAAGGCATTACAAATAGGCAATACAGTGCTATTAAAGGCTTTACAAAGTATATACAGTATATCAGTGTGATTTTGTGATTTTTGTGTGTGTGTGTGTGTGTGTGTGTGTGTGTGTGTGTGTGTGGTGTGTGTGTGTGTGTGTGTGTGTGTGTGTGTCTGCTATCATCAGTTGAGGGTCATAGAAATATAGCTGAGACAATATGGGTGTGTGCTCAGAAAGAGGCACCAGAGCTGTTGCAGGCTTCTGATGGCTTTTTTGCAGATTGAAGCTGCAGTTGGATTTCCAGCCTTCACAGCTGAAGTAAGGAAGCACAGACCATCGTTCAGCACTCACTGTAAACACTGTAAAATGGTGCTAAAAGATGGTCCCTCTCCCTGTTTTTTTTTTTTTTTCCCAGAATTTCTGATTTAAAATGTCAGCTTTAAAATGTCCTCCTTTGATCCAGAGAGCGACACAGTTTTAATTGCTAAGTTATTAAGCAACTTTCAACATTGTTTGGCAGTTAATGAGGTTTTGCAGCAGCCTGCGAACAACTCATGCTATCTGCCATGGCCAGCATACCAAGTAGGCATGCAACAGCAGATGCGCGCACACCCACACAAATTGAGATCTGTGCACTGAAACAGGAAGGCGAGCACACGGTCTCTGTCCCTCTCTCTCCTTCTCCCTCTATCTCTCTCTCTGCTCTGCCTCTCTCTCTTTGTCCCATATCTCTCTCTCTCTCTCTTTGTCTTTCTTGCCTACAAACACACAAAGCACTTCATCATTTGAGTGCATTCTCACTGTTTCCCCACTTCCTGGGTGTTCAGCTGATTGCACCAAGCCTTTTGTTAGATGAGTGTTGCATTTGACAGTTAAACACCATGAATGAAGCTTAGAATGAGACAGAGACCTCAATTGAGAAAAACTTCAGGGACATGACAGGTGCCATGCAGAGTGAAGACACCAAGCTACAGTTGCCTTGGAAACTGACATTCTGCAATCTAATCTTACGTAATCTACACACTGATACATGAAAACATAACTATGCCAATTCCTAAGCTTTTCAGCTTGTGCTTCTTAAGATTTTTGTCTGTAGTTCCAATGCTCTGAGACCAAAAGTTGGATAAAAGTTGAGAAAAATCTAAAGAAATGTATTGCATCCCCTGTGGTGCAGGGTCAGAGAGAGAAACAAGATTGTTCTTCTTTTGTCATATTATTGATGTTACATAATTGCCTTGGGAGCTGACCCACTCTGCCCTCACACTGGGATCGGAAAGAATTTAAAGTAAGGAGAAAGTTAATCGCTCCCAATACTTTGCCAAAGTGAGCTGAAGTATTGGGACACATGAGAATAATCAATCTTTGCATTTAAAATGGGATCCTTAATATTTATCTCACTGATATATATTTTTGAATTTTTATTTAGCCAGGAAAAACTGACTACGCGTGCTTGTGCTTTCAGTGACAGCCTGTTTCACATTTTTTGCAGCTGCGCACATTCACACCAGTACAACCACAGTCTTAAAATGAACTCTACCAAAGACACTTGGGGTTAGGTGCCTTGCTCAAGGGCATCACGAATGACTTGAGAGGTGAGAGGATTACTTATTTACACTCCCCACCCAGCTGGTCCTGGGATTCAAAGTGGAAACCTTCAGATCACAAGCCTACTTCTCTAATCTCAAGGCTACCATTCCCCCCACATTTGGAAAAACACTAAAACCCCGCCCTCATGTGCTTTCAGTTTTTCTAAATCTTTTCCTCCCCTCCACACCTGCCCTTGGTGCTACGTAACGATTTACAGCAACACCATTGAAAGCAACACATAATCCAATGACATCACAAAAGGTTCTTAATTCTTAAAATGAACCCAATTGGATAGGCTAATGGGACATCTGGCAGATCTGGCTTCAGAATGTAATAACTGTAAATCAGCAGTGGCAGCTAGAAAATTAGAGAAGTGAACTTATGGCCAGAAAGTCAATGCTTTGACTTCCTAGACTGGTTGGGGAAAATTTGTGAATGAATGAATGAATGAAGCTGTCTCCTCCCTCAGCAATTAACACTGAAGTGCCCTTGAGCAGGTAACAGGACCCCTAATTGCTCCAGTGGAGGTGCTGGCTAACTGGACCACTCCTTGGTGTTAATACATTCGAACTTGTAGTAATGTAGAACATCAGTGACAAAGACCATGCATGCTAAATGAAACCCTTTTCTGTATGAATATGCAGTGTTTTCATCATATCTGTCTCAGCACACAGCATTTTTATATTGCTCACCTGACGGTTAATCCATACTGAAACTCCTGGGAGTTGGGCATCAGCCAACAGGTGACTGCAGATTGCATTGTTTCTTCCAACGGCAGCCTCCAGAGAGTATCCAGCATCAGGATGTACCTTGATCCAATTTCCTGGCTGACACTAGTATTCTAGGAAGTCACTAGCAATTTTATGAGAGCAAGAAATGAAAGTTAGCCTTGTCTCCAAGTATAAGTCAAAGGCAACTGGACTTTCTGCACAAATGAAGTAACCTTTGACTTACTTCTTGTAGCTATACCATAACCTGGACTCAAAACCATCATTGACAGAGACAGCCTTACTTACAGTGGTTTGGTTCAGTACAAATACTCTTCATTTTGGGTAGTTATAATGCAATAATGATGGTGCTTTGATTCATAGATTCATATGTATATACTACATATACAAGCCTCTGTAATATCTGCTAATAGCTCTCAAACATGCATCATACATTCATGTGAGAGAGCATGTGGGTTTGCATACGTGTACATCTACAGCATGTGTGTAGGTATACATGTGTGTGTGAATATATTAGTTATATTTTCAGTGATAATACAAATGAGTAACTTGGCACGGTTCTCATATGGGCAAAGATGCATATTATTTTCAGTAGCCATGCCTATTTGTGTCCTATTTGTTGAGTGGTGAACTAATTGCATGTGGCAGGGTGGATAATAAATGTTTAATCACTGAAATTATAAATGAGTAATAATCAAAGTTGAGAAGTTCAGCCCAGCAGAACCAAACTTATCCAGCTGACTTAATTAGAGTTTTGCAGCCATCAGAATTCACCAGTCAACAGCCTGTCAGAGCGACGGTTTGCCGATATGGGTTATGGTGACATGGCCAATTAGGTCAGTTATATAATCTGCAGCCTGCATTATGACTGTTTGCATTAAAACTGCATTACTTATACATAGCGGCTGGGATATAGCGGATGACATACAGTCCAAATGCACGCTGGTCACGTGAATTGGACTGTACTGCCTAAAGGGATGAATTTGAGTGTGTTTTATGTAGGATGTATGGTATATTATGTAGCATGGTACATATATGAAGCATAAGTAGCATGTAGCGTACTGTATATGATGTAGAGAGCAGTGATGTAGTATGGTGTGTGTTATGGTGTGTAAAGCCTTTTGAGGCATGCTTGTGATAAAGAGCTATGAAAATTGACCTGACTACAGTTCTTATGGTTGTGAGATGTAGAGAGTAAGCATATTGGTTGCTATGAAATGATAATGTCTGGCTGTTTTAATATTCCTTTTGAAAAGAAACTACAGTAATCCTGAAACAAAAAGAAATTATGAGTTAACTGTAGAAACCATTGTTAAAATATGAAAAGAAAAAGTATTTTTATTACATATATTACATTATATACTGACTATGAGCTTTTATTACTTTTAAATTATTACATTATATGCAGTTATTTCATTATGTGTTGTTATTACATTATGAGTTGCTACATGCCTATGTATCTCAGGTACTCTTGAGTAAACATCCATGTTGGTGACTGGAGCCTCGCCTCACTTCCACACCCAGCTGCTTGTCTCATCAGACATGTTTTCCTCGTACAGGGGATCCTGGAGACCTCTGCAAGCAAATCTCCTTCAGTGTTTTAAAGCAGTTCATTAACAGTTGCATTTTGCAGCTGCTGTGTAGGTGGTGTTAGAAAGAACCCGGCTAGAAAGGATTATAATTATAGGATTTATGCATCAGCTATTTCATACCAATAATTCAGAGTATCGTTGTGCTGCTTAGATATAGTGAAGTGTATAATAAAGATATAGCTAACTTACATTTAGTCCTTCAAAAAAACAATTCAAAAGGATGATGGGCCCATTTATAGCTCAACAACACACAGAGTATATAACAGAGGAACAATAAATGACCTCCCCATGGAAGAATGGAGTCCCTGTTTGTGCCAATCAGTAAAAATATGTCACTTTGAGATTTAATTGTGGTTTCCCCATGAGCCATTCAGTGTAATTTTGAATACTTGAATGCAGTGGTGACATGCATCATTTCCCCAAGTTTTGCCAAATCCAATCAGCATTGTCTGAGATATTGCACACGACACATGGATGAGCAAACAAACCATTTAGTGTCTCCCTTGGGCGGCTCAGTGTAATTTTGAGAATGTGTCGTGCGACATTCCCCCAAGTTTTGTCCCAGTCCGATCAGCAGTGTCTGGGAAATCGTGGATGACACGCTGTCAAACCAACAGATGGTGTAGCGCCCCCACTGGGCTGATAAGTGTAACTTTGATTTGAAAATGGAGGTGACAAGATGTGTCATCCCTCCCGAGTTCCATCAAAATCCAATCATTGGTGTTTTGAAATATGTGGGTTGTTTTGAAACCACCCACAGGGCCCTGTGGTTTACATCCACTTGGGGAGCTAATACTTTCATCAGCCTCTCCCACATTGTCCAGGTTGGTCAATCCTTATGATAATATTCAGTAGTAACACATTTTTCTTCAGCGGTTTCTTTTTCCCACTTCTTTTTCTCTGCTTGCTCACGGGCCCTCTCAACGGTATGTGCAAACAAACTTTTATGCTGGAGTGTTTCTAAATGTCTTCAGTGCAGTCTGATGAAGGCCAACTTAGACGAAGGTGGGAAGTTGTTGCCAGGCAACTCTACGCTTCAGGCAGTTCTCTTTATTTTCCTTTTTTTCCCCCTGTTGTATCATACTTTCTTTGACATCACAACAAAATCAGAGCAGATCTATGCCAGTTCATAGCTGCTAGTGAACTCAAACATAAAAGAAAATAGAGGACGTACAGCTGAGATGCCTGGAAGGTTGGCAAGGACTCCAGGGTCTGGATCCAGGTAGAGGTGGGAAGAACAAGGGATTGAAGACGGGGACTGGGAAGAGATAAGAGACAGATAGAATAGTGAAAGATCAGGGATCCTGGGGGAGGAAAGAAGAGTCAAGGACAAAATCACAATAGACTCCTTAAACAGCTTTGTTGAAATAACACCAAAATGGGTGAGTCTGCATACAAATTACAGTGCTGTTCTTATAATTTTATAGATATAAGTACTCCATGTAAGTCTTAACACATATGAACACCAAATCCAGCAATAAATGGCTATAAACTCGTATGCTGATTTTTTTCTAATCTAATTTGCTGTGATCTGTGCAAGGAGTATTTATTCTGTTTATTTGTGTATACAAGGATATCTGTGATTAGGTTGTGAAGATTAAACAACACATCCTGAATTTGACCTTAAATAGATTATTAGCTAGTATCTATTATTGATAAGAACTGCAAGCAAAGAGTGTCCTTTCTGTGAAAACTCAGCATCTTTAACATTGACAGTAGACTGATGATTTTATAAGTCTGATTTAACATTTTTCTTGCTATGCTGGAATGGAAATCTAAACATACCAAGCAAAAAGCATTTCCAATATAATTTAAAGTGGTCAGTAAAATTATTGGAGTGCAGCAGACCCCCTTGTCAGATATTTATGACAAATCTTGTGGCAGTCAGTCTTGGATAGCTCTGAAAATCTTTTTTTTTTTTTTCTTTTTCTTCCTCTCATGTCATGGGTACAAATTCTCCAGAGCAAAGTGTAATAGATAGAATTTTTCTTTTATAACTTGTGTTATAAATATGTTAACCATGCTATGCTAACCATTTCATATCACAGGATACTGTGTAACATTTAACATTTTTGTTGTTTTTATTATTTCTTATGGTTTTTATTTTTTATTGAGTCTTTCATATTTTACTTGTGTGTCTTTCTGCTTTTATTGTTGTATTACTGTGCCAAATGTCCTCTGCAAGGACAATAAAGAACTGAACTGGACTGGACTGTAAATACTGTTACTATCAGCATATTGTCCTCTGTGTATTTATAAGGAAGAAAAAACACATTGTGCCTATTAATAATACTCTCCTGGATATTGTCCTTTCTGTTCCTATCCAAATCTAAAGTCTGTAAAATATCTTTAATGCCTCAGTTAACTTTTAAGAGTGCACCTACACCTCTGGGTGAGCTGAATGTGAACACGCTGGGAAAGCCATTTGCCTGGTCACATCATTATCCGCTGCAGCTCCTGGAACTGTCTCAACATATAGAGTGGGAATTACAAGAAGATGATTTGGGTCAAAATGTTCTTTGGTTCATTTTAATATCCACTGTGAATTGCAAATTGCCTATGTGAGCAATACACAGAGGTGGACAAAGAGAAGATTGCGGTTGTTTGTGTGTGTGTGAGTGTGTGTGTGTGTGTGCATGACAGACAGCACAGGAAGCGGGGAGTAGAAGGCAGCAGATGCCCCGTTCAGATGTCAAGTGTGTTAGCTTCCGTCATCATATTGTCTCCGCCGCGAACAGGCATCTCTCATCTCAGCAAGTCCATCACAAGCCAACCTTGGTGCATGGGGGATAATAGCTGGGGGCTAGAATAACACATTGTACAACACCTGCAGCTGTTTCTGCCAGTCAGAGTTCTGTCAAACGCAGAACGGCGGCTTGCAGACTGAGAGCAAACAAGTAGTGCAAATGATACAGACAGAAACCCCTGTATCCACTTACCCACATTTGATGCAGATGGAGAAACCTGCTGACAGGAGGAGTACACACACACACCCCAACGCCATAGACACACTCCACAGGCATGTTTCAACACAATGCCAAGGCATACTGGCATGTACAGTGAATACTGTGATGCTGAACAATGCATAATGCACACACACTGTTTTTTTTATGTTTATGTAACCAGGCTTGGTGACTAAGAGCACGTTTTTATTTACAGCAATGGCCTGTGGGAGTAAATGTTGAGAGAAAAATAAAACACTCAAATGCCCGTTCCATTAATACTGCAATTTTCCAGCTTTCTATGTGGTTATGAGCCATTTGGGCTGAAAATTTGACGTGAATGACTATTGGAAATGGGGGTTTGTTTTATATATATGTTAAAGTTT
>OMKZ01029938.1:2500-10377 GCA_900302535.1 Neoniphon sammara
AGGGCAACATGCTGCTTCCATACGTTAAGTGAGTTACCAGAGCAGCGGCTGATCTGTAAAAACACCAAGGCCCCGTTCACATCGGAACTAAATACGGTTGTCGCTCCTCGTTTTAGCCCTTAATCCGGTCAATTTCACGCTCAAGTCTTGACAAGAGCGCAGAGTAGCGTCGGGCCCTGCTGCAGAAAGGCAGCGACAAGCAAAGTTGATGCTAGTTTCTATGAAAATGAGCCTGGCTGTGTGTGTGTGTGTGTGGACAGGCACGGGTCTTGACAACTGGTAGCTGATGCACGGTGATGTAACTGCACAACGCTCCCTAAATGCTTCATCAGGTCAACCCAGACAGTACGCACAACGGCTAGTGCATTCAGAAGGTGATGTCAAGTTAAAGGCTAATGTAAGTAAAAACTTTTCTTTTTTGATGCATTCACTGCCATAGAATATGTAAAGACACAATCTCTGGTTTTCGACAGACATACTCAAAACCCTCATGGTCGCTTCCACGTTTGCTGACAATAGAGATCACCTTTGCATCTGCGTGATATTTGAAATGTGGAACTTGAAATGTGGGAAATGCGGAAATGTGGGAGTCCTGTTACTTGCTCATACATGCACACGATTTGGTTGTCGAGCCCCAAGATGCTAATGTGAACGGGGCCAAAGAAAGCGTTAAATGTGATATGTGTAGCCTCATTAATGTTTTAGAATCACCATAAACAAACAAGACCATTGATGAAAGGATTGGCACGCTCTGCAATGCAATTTTTACTGTGTGCCACCAGGTTGGATTTTTGCTGGAAATCAGCTGTACTGATTTACCGCACAAAACAGGAAGAGGGTGCTGTTCTTCAAGAGCAAATGGAGCTTAAGCCTCCAGTTTTTTGCAGTGGTAAAAGATGAAAGGCCAAAGGGTGAAAAAAAGTTTATCCTGTTCAGTGAAGCCAAAAACTCTGGGAGATAAAATAATTGCAGAAGCAAAGACAGCAATAAACACAGGGATCTTCATTCTGAGAAACACAAGCACTAATAATAACATTGGCACAAAACAGAGGCTTTGAATTGTCTCAAATATGGTTGCGTTTCTTTCCAGTAATTACATCAAAATATCACATGAACTGGGTAAAGATATATTGATGTTTACAATTTTTACTTGTTGCATCTTTAAAGTACTATTTACAGGCTCTGAGTGTAGAAAAAAGAAGTAAGCTTTTATTATATCAGTCAACTTCATAATTTTAAGAAAACCTGTCAGAAAAAAACACCCCACATATTCGGTCTAAAGACAGCTGCACCCAAACACATGACTGCACTGTCACTGAAATCAATACTCCTCCATCGTTACAAGTCAGACACCATGCATCTACAGAAGCGGTCCAATCAAGAACTCCCATAATTCCCCAGGGAAAAATGCTCTGTGAGACAAGCCAGCATGAAAAAACACACCAACCACTGGCTGGCCATCAGGGAACCTGACTCAACTTACTCTCCCTTAGCACGGGCCCGATCTTAAGCGTCTTCTTTGCTGTTAAACACTTAGCCGGCTCTGGAGTGCCATGTAGTACTGCGGCCCTGTCAGTTACTTAAGGGCAATCATGTCAAGTGCTGGCAACTCAGAATTGGCTCTTAGGGGACCTCATGAATCAAGCGCCGCTGCACACCGAGCCTTTCCAGTGAAACCCAAAGTGTTGGCCGCTAGCAACGAGCTGTGAAAAGCATTCCTTTCAAGTACCACGGGGATGCCATTACATTACATTATGTAGTAGCCTGAAACAACAAGTAATGTACAGGGAATGTTTTCAGCAATAGCTGATGAGGAAAATGAAATCAGCGCTCTCCGAAGACCAGACTAGAAACACAACAAACTTTGGTGGAGGCAATAACGCTACTTCCCAGAAATGCTAAACTTGCTAAAAGCACAGTTGCGTAGCTCCTAGACTTTCCCTTTTCCCTCAGCAGTGGAATTATGTGGGGGCTCTCTAAACTCATGCATACTGCATGAGTGCTAATTTGCCCCTTTTTTCTTCTTGAATATTACAAAAGAAACAATGAAAACCTCACGGGGAAACAGCGCGGCACACTTTCTGTTTGCTGGGAGGCAGAGGCCGGCTGGTGCTTGCTGTCACAGAGCGATGTGATGGCCTCCGATGTAGGCCACAGGGGTCAGAGGTCATTCTCCATCTGCTTTCTCTGACAGGCAACAGCAGGTATGGAGCACCCTTATCAAGGAGGCAAGGACGGGCGGTGCAGATGCCTGAGGGGAGCGTTTGCTGTGCTGCAACTTTTTGCACTGGAATAAAACGCACTCATACAGCACTAATATTTACAGCCAGATATAAATGTTTGACGTGTGTTTACATCCACTTTGTGCAGATGCAGTATGAGAACTCTACCCAGCTAATGCCCTCACTGAGTTAAGTCATCAGGGAGGAAAAAAAAATGCAAACAGAACATTGTCTTGTTTGTCCAAATAAACAAGCAGAAATATTAAAAACCACAACAGCCTGCTGCCAAAATACCAGCACAAAATGTCATGGATGACGGGAAATTTGAAGAGGACTGATAGGAATACAATGGCCATCATTATTCCAACTTCAATGGCCCTCCCTCCTTCCCTCATTTACTCAGTCATTCTCTCTCTCTCAGTCCTGCAACAGTCATTCAACATGCATTTGGAGATAAATACCCAGACCTTGAATCTTATCTGATCTGCAGTTCAGATACGTTTCACATGTGACTAAAGCAGATGTGTAAACAGATGCACAATTACAATTGACTTTGCAGACTTGAGCATGGCTGAGAAACATGGCCCATCTCTCACCCTTCAATTAACCTAATTGCAGGTTAAATTAACTTAATTGCTGCAGAGCTGAGAGCAAATTGGTGCGTGATGGATGCTTTTGTCTCTATGTAATAACTAAGCCTATGTAATAGGCCATGTAATAATCTGCAAATACACAGCCAGCTCAGTTGCAACCATTATCCATATTCCTATCCATTATCCATGGTACCAGGCAACACTTCATTTAGACTCAACAACAGACCATGAGTGTTGGGAGTTGATGGCCAGACTTCCTCTCTCTCAAGAGGAAAAACACCCTGAAATAGAATAAAACATGTTGCCTTCGATGACTTAGGTAAACGCCTTCCAGTATTTGTTGCTTAAGAGAATATTAATGTGTGCCTTTATCCCCTTCGGTTGTAAAGAATCTTATTGGAAGTGAAATCTCCATATTTATGAGGGACAGGCGCTGCAGTTTAATCACGGCCCGGCGTCTGCTGGTGTTCGCCACCTCAATCTCCACAGCTGCTCCACATCCCGCTCTCCCAGTGGCCTTTCGCCGGCGCTTGGTATTCAACGGGTGTGTGTAACTCTCCAAGTGGTCAATAAAGTTTGATTCATGAGGCCTGGGGCCGTAACTACACACTGCTGGTTTAATTCGAGGAGATGTAAATGACGGCCATAGATCCAGCCTGATTTCCTCAGGGAGGCCGGGATGGCTGCAGGAGCATGCGCCGTGATTTATCATCCCAACAGGTCAGAGGTCACACATAAAGAATGCCCCACCTTCACATTAAAACACTATAATGCCCTCACGGCATTCCTTCACCATAAACCTCGTTTTACCAGCTGCAGTTAAAATCCATACCCAATCAAAACAAATCTGATGCTAAAACAAGAATTTAATAACACCTGAGAACAATCTCTGCCACAGTTTTGAAATGAAAACCACCTCGCAATTAAAAATGTGCAATTTGGGAAATGTAGCATGCTGCACATTGTAATTCGAGTCTACATCTGTTCCTATTTAAGCAATAACATAAGAGACAGTGTGATATATTGTGGCTATTAGCACCAGCCTGCAGCCTTGTTTCTGCAATACGACTACCACTAACCACAATATAGCATGACCTCAACTATGTTATTACCATTATACAACATTTTTACAATAGCATCAAACATTAAACAAAGATACAGGCCTTAGGTTTTAATTAAATTATTTTATTTTGGCTTTGCAGCAGCAATAAAAAATCCTTTCTGTTGCTAAGCAATAAACATCTTTGTTTACTTCGTTTCAGCTCAGTGTAAACAAAGTGGAGTGATGCCATTGTGAATTGTGTGGATGTGGATGTGATTGTGTATTTATCTATTTATTTATTTATTGTTAATTAATTCAAAATTCCAATACTTTACTTCCTGGAAATCAGTGTATCTTCAGTGATGACTTCATGCTGAGCAGGTAGGCATGAACAAAAACTTGAACCAATAAAAACATCACATTTTTGAACCATCACACCCACCCCCTAATGCCCCTTTAAATAAAATAAAACCCTAACTGATCTCCTTTTGGTTTACACTTTTGAAAGATGTATCTCTGTGCTAAGCCTCACCCTGACATCCTGTTTCAACAGGAAATAGATCAAATTAAGGAAGCAAAATGCTGTTTCACTGTAACTTAAAGGGATTAGGACTACAACTGTGATGCAGCCGTGTTCAGAGTGAAGCAAAATACAGTTAGCATCAGCAAAGTATTTTCACAATAGAGGATCTGCTGTGATGAAACAATGTGTGTTTTACGTACGCAGATGATTATAGATTGGATTCATTTGAGGCAGATCCCTGTCAGGCTGGGGGAAACCAGAGCAAGGCCAAAGCAAATGAGAAATGCTCTTCCTTCCCTCAAAAAACTACCACTGAGATGCCTGCGAGCAAGGCACTTAACCTCCAAACGTTCCACTGCAGCTATTTAGTCGCCAACAGCACAATAATATGGTTTTACTGGGAAGCTCCCTGGTGTGAAATGTGTCTAATTGTTTGAGCATGAAGCAGGAGCACGCATACTCAGTCAACTTTGCCCGGAGAAATAAAACATTGGAGAGAAAAAGTGTATAATCACCGGCGCTGGCTATCTCGCCCCAGAGCTAAAGAAGACGAGTCTCATTTCATTAAAGGCGAAATGAACTTTTACTGGTGGCAGGAAAGCAATCTGCTTCCAGCGCCTGGTTAATGGGCAAAGAGTCAGGGCTCTTAAAATGATCTGTGGGCCGGAGCGATGAGCAAATACACAGGAGGGGAGAGGAGGGCTGGACACCATGTTAACATACAAATACAGAGCTGTGGAAAATAATATTGTCAGCTGTGGCGGGCAAATGGCAACAATGAGCCTGGATTCAGTATGTCAACAAGGAAATTAAGAAATATTCTTTGTAATGGTAATTAGGAAGTTTACAATATTCTTGATGTGCTTTACTTAGCTCCATAATGGGCCATTAATAATAATGATAATAATAATTGCAACAGAGCACTTAAGGGCTTGCATTGAACACAGCAGAGCTCAAACACACTTTCACAAATTGCAAAGAAAAGGTCTGGATGATGAATTTTCACAACGTATAATTTCCTATGAAAGAAGGAGCAGTGTGCAGGTCCATAGCAGGATGTTATAGGGATTATATAAACATAGGTCAGGCAGAATGCATGAATGAGATGTGTGGGAAAAGCATGAATCATGGCGTTGTTTAATTGGGAAAGATATCAGAAGCAGGATTTAGGGATAGAGGAAGAAATGAATGCACAGAATGTGCACAATATGGAAATATACCAAAAATACAAAATATATGCAGAACACAATTGGTGGAGGCAGCCTAAAAATATCAATAACCATGCATTATATAACAATGAGCAGGATATGGGAATAAAATAACAAGAAGAATGAGGAAAATAAAACTACACATGATGTGAGGAATATGTGGCACATCATTCACATAAAAAAGCCTACAAAAGGCCATATGTATGTATAAAAGTGTATGTTGTGTCTATTGTATAAGGTAGTAATGCAAGATAGATTCATGATGGGGAGATTGTGCAATGCCTGCCACTGCAAATCCTCCCAGCATGCACTTGGAGGAGGCTGTGGCCAGTTGGTCTCCAAACAAGAACAATGTGATTACGTCTCAGTTTGCTGCCTCAGCCGATCTGAACCTCTGGACACCGCGACCTGAGAACGCCTCGCTCTCATCCTGCAGACCTCCTGAAGTCAGGGAGGGCCGCTGGAAGTGCAAGGACCAACAGAAACTACATCTAGACATAATGAGTCGAAACAATAGGAGGGAGGAAGAAGGGGGGAGAGCGAGGTATTGTGGGCTGACAAGACAGCGGTACAAAAAACCGCTTTGGCTCGGCGCTGTACACAATGGAATGGATGCACAATAACACTGGGCTGCAGGAAAAATATACAATATGATAGTTTCAGCCAAGTCATCTGATTGCCCAGAGGCATGTTACAAACTGCACTGATAATCCCCATAAGAAATAACTGTTATGTCGACTCTTGTGGTCGTAATCTTGCAACACGGAGTGGAGCCACCAGCGTCAGTGTTACCCAACTGGAAAAATACTCCAGAATACACTCCATATGTTTCTGTACAAAAAAAAGGACAACATGCATTTTTTGTGATTTCATGCAAAATGGATACTTGAGGCTATAAACTGGTGTGCTGTCAGTATCCAGGGCCCAAAATACACTGAATGTATAAAATATTGTCGGGGCATTTTTCTGAAACCGAGCTGCAGCCTTGTTTGCAAAATCCACATCTCACTTGTCTGAAAAGTTAAACTTGCAATAATCGAAATGGCAAAAGGTCAATCGTTTAGACTCAACTGACAAAAAAAAAAGGTGGAATAAGCATTGTATAATATGATGGTTGACTCTACATGGTTCTCATCATCCAACTGATTCAATGATCAAGTTTGTGCTTCCATTTTTGTCAGCTGCAATTTCAGTTATTAATCCTTCTGTAACCTCGTTTCCATCTCCTCCTTTGTGATCGATACAGATTTAATAAGGGAAATCAATAATGGATAATGGATTGCTTGGATTCGTCTCATCAGTGTATGTCGTTAAAAAAGTACCTCTGATATTTTGGACTCTCAGTATGTATTTAAACTGACAATTGCTCACTGTATCTGCATGCTAATTTTGACCCAGACAGATTGCAACTCTGCCAAACGTCAGAAAACTCAGATTTTGACTCGTGTGCCGACAAAGTTGTGGTTGAAAAACTGCATCCAAGTATAAAATCTCAACAGTCGAAAACTCTGCGTCACGTTTGCACTGCATAGTCACACGTGATCGGATCAGCACATTTGCTGTTCTCTTCTCCGGGATCCTGGTACCAAAAAAAAAAAAAGAAACAGGTTCATGGATATTTTCTGCGCCTGCAAATTCCAGAACACAGGTTGAAATCCATCCCAGGAGTTCTCTGATGCTCTCAGATTTTGATTTACCGCCGCGCTCATCGAGTTTTAATGGCGCGGCTCGACGCAGCCTTAACCTGCACCTCTCCCTGCAGAACCAATTTGGCTGCTAAGGCGCACAAGTGCCTACGGCTAGAGTTCCTGAGGTTTGACTGAAAAATAAGGGCATGCCCAGGTAAACAGCCACGCAGCTGTGTTTCAGTAATACGTTTGATCCATCATCAGCCTCGTATCACCCTGTTTATGGCGGAGGAGCAGAATTCAGATTAGCAAGAGGCGGAGGGGAGAAACAGAGGAAGTGGGAGACGGAGGGAATAAAGGAGGTGAGGAAATCTGCAGGCATGGGGGGGGAGAAACTGCCGGGGTGGAAGTGACAAGTGCAGATATGTGAAGAAGAAAAAAATAAATAAAGGCGGCAGTTCATCCTAACAGGGTCACCGACGCAGGCCCACACAGCAAGCGGAAAAAAATAAAACAAACCCAAAAGCCTCGCAATTTTCCCTGTGACTCTTCACACGAAAACACGCTGAAGCGATAGATGGGTCATAAGCAATATGTTTAATTGGTGTGGAGCAACAAACTGCAGCAAGAATGAGCCTGGATTTTTCTGTTGTCACGGTAA
>OMKZ01029944.1:0-10115 GCA_900302535.1 Neoniphon sammara
CCGTACTACACCCCTCTCATCCGTGTGGACCGCGCACACAGAGAGAGCATCGCCAGCAGCCAGGTGTCCGTGCGCAAGAGCTCGTGGTACACGGACGACCCGGAGTACTCCCAGAGGACCTACTCACCGGTCCACCTGCAGGTACCGCCCGAGTACCGCAACCAGTACCACCAGAAGAGAGGCAGCGCCACCAGCCTAGTGGAAGCGGTGAGTCTGAGGGTTTGTACAGTACAGAGGTTCGAGGTGTGCTTGACCAAAAGATCAGATCTCAATGGCACAATTTTTTAATCAGTTTTTTAGAACAAAAAAAATAACGGGTTATTTCACGCTACTTCATCATACTCAACATTAAGACACAATGAATAAAAGTAGCTCAAGTAAAAACAGTGCAATACTACAAAGTACTTCATTTAAGATACTGTTATGGTTTTTGGAGGTAAAAAGTGCCTCATTTAACATGATATTTGTTGGCAGTCACTTAATAGCCTGATTAACATGGTTACAAAAGAATTAAAGCCTGTTTGTTTTGCAGCGTGGTAATCTGTACCTTCTCCCTTGTGGCATAAGATGATATTCTGAAATTATGTTTAGTGCCTGTCTGTTTAGAGTTAATTAGGCCTCAGTCTTGGCATGCAACAGCAAATAAGAGAATGCATTACGTAAAACATTACAACATTAACATTTCTTTTCTCACATGCTGGTGAGCAGGTTTTGATATCAGAAGGTCTCGGGAGATACGCCAAGGATCCCAAGTTTGTGGCAGCCACAAAGCATGAGATAGCAGATGCCTGTGAGATGACAATAGATGAGATGGAGAGTGCAGCCAGTCACCTGCTGAACGGCGGGGTGGCCCCTGGCATAAACGGGGTCAACGTGTACCCCATTCTGACTCCAAGGGACTACGAACTGCAGGACGCCACAGTCAGCTACAGCGACGAGGAGCCAGAGACAGAACCCAGAGCTCCTTACGAGGAGGACCTGGCGGACGAGATGATATGCATCACAACTTTATAGCAGTGGCTGGAGAACTCTGCAAACTAGAACCCTGTCAGACTATCATCAGTGAAAATAAACAAAATGCATCTATTGGCTCTGACCAAAAGAAGTGCCTTTTACATTGAAGAGAAAAGGCACCTAGAAGAGAGACACATTAGTCCCGTCTGTTTAATTGTTCTCCACCTGCCAGCAAAAAGAGGCCACAGCACAGAGTCAGCTACCACCCTGCTGCACAGAGAGAACTGACCACACTGTCCTGTCCAAAGCCTTGACTAGGAGGTGATATACTGGTCTAGCCCGCAGCCAGTCAAAGATGAGGACATTGTTGTCGGTGAAGGAGATGGACCCTTTGGCAAAGGTGTGAGATACTGGAGGGCGGGTCTCTTAGGGTGATGACAATCAGATGTAAGATGTCATTACCTCAGTCACTTTATTAAGGTTTGGCATATCATGCAAGTTTTCAATGCAAGCATAGAAAGGCATATCTCCTCCCTTAGTCATTAGAATAACTTGATCCCTATGTTGTTAGAGCAAAAACATTTAAATGATTGCTATAGCTGAGTCAAAAAGAGAAGAGCACCAGTATAGTTGTACCAGATTATGCAGGAATTATCTGTCCTACTTATAGCATCATTCAACTTGAGATATGTACTTTTGAAGCGACAAAAGCATTTGTGATAAATGCACTAGCAGGCAGGTTATTTTAAATTTTAGAATAGCCTGATTAATATTTCATAGTTGATATGCTGTAAATTGTATTATATAACAAAAGAAAACTTTGTAAAGAGATATTCTATATTTTGTAATTATGTACCATTTAAAAGATCAGCAATATGGACCCTTGTGACTCCTATTATGCTATAAAGGCAGAATTGCATTATTTTATTAGGTACAATATTCTGATATTTATTTGCCTTTTATTTTTTGCTAATATGCACCCTTTACTTTGCCTATGGAAACAGCATTTTTAAGAGGTTATGCTTGTGTGACAACACTACTGCACAAGATATGCAAATGGCTTTATTTTATGAGCATAGGAGTATATGTGTTACTTCACCAAACCAACACCAGTTGCATAAGGTTAAGCCCCCTTTAAAGGAGCATTTTTAGAAGGTAAGCCTCAAGGATCCTGTGCTGAAATTTTATACAGATGTGATGAACACATTTGTTTGCATATTTTGTGCAGGGCATGCACAAGAATTTAAAATGCATAGTGCATTAACAATGCTGCTTTTTTTAGTTGGTTTCAAAGTCAAACCTAGGTTTCATCAGCCCCTACTGAAATGCCTTTTGCTGCTGAAAGAACGAAAAATGATAGGTGTTAATAACAGGGATAAATTAATATATCTCATTGCTTGTGCCGGGAATTACCTGGACAAACTCTGTGATCATGGTGTGATTCCATTAAACCTTTGTACTGAATCTTTGTAATCATATCTTAGCCTTCATGTTGTGTGTTGAGGGCTTGGACCGAGCCAGTGGTGGCAGGAGAAGCATGCACACACCCAAAGGCTGTTCACAGGTGAGAGATGCTTTTGTGGAAAGACAGAGGGTGTCCTCATGTCAGGATGTGTCCCAGCTGGAGAGAGGCTAAGCAATACAAACCCCCCCACACCTCTTTCTCAGCCTGCCTGGTTCCTGCGTACAGTATACCTCGTTAGGCATCGGGGACAACATATCATTGTCTCAGCTTGTCTGTTTGTTACAGTGTCCCACCGTGGAGATTTAGCAAGAGGATGGAGTTTAGTGGGGTGAAGCTGCCCCTGGATCCTGGTCTTTCATTTGCTTTGTGTTTGACCTCTCATAAATTTAAATTAATGATATTTTGAGGGTGAACTGATCATGGATCTGTGACAAGGGACAACTGAAGCTCACAAGTTGGAAGACGAGACAATAAGAAATCCTTTTGTTTTCATCAGCTATCATAAAATATTTATTATCACAATAAGGATAGTGGACAAAATACTTTGAATTGAGCTTTTTCAGGCAATACCCTGGAGAGATTGAATTAGCACAGAAGATATTTCGGGTAAGACAACTGCGTGATCTGTTGTTCATGAGTGTTTGATTTGTAGTTGAGTGCGTACTGTACTCTAATTCAACCGAATACTGTCATGAAAATGTAGGTTTTCCACTTTGTGTGCACATTGAAAGGGCTCTTTGAATTGTTTGTGAGTAAAAAATGTGTTATAGTCCTTTTATTGATTATTATCATATAAAAGGACAAATGCACATAACAGGCACATTGTACTATTCGTAGCAATTACAGTACTGATGAACTGAAGATATGCATTATTTTGTAAACACTTTTAAAAGTTGTGTTAAACTAAAGATGAAAACAACTTACTTTTACCTCATGTCAGGGATTCCTGAAAAAAAAAAAGAAAAAGAAAATAATGATTTGGTTCAGTCTATACCAATGGTATTTAAATATTAGCACATAGCTGTTTGTCTTTGCACAAGTAAATGTATAGTGCTTTTGTTTCTCCTTTTTCTAAACAGATTTGTGTATTAAGGTGAGACAATTTTGTACTTTTTGTGACTGTGTGTATGGTTTAGTGAATTCTATATTTGTCATTTACACCTCACCTTACAATGCTGGGAATGAAAGAGTATTTAAAAAAAAAAAAATTTCAAGGTGCACTGTTCCTCTGTTCGCGGGTAGGGAAAAAAATCCAATGGTAAAGTACCAGTTTACAGAGAAACACCTATTGATTTGAACATTTTTATTAGTTTTCATCATATTGTTATGATTATAATTACTATTACAACTATTAATGTTCTTAATGATGTATTAAAATAGAGGATAATGTAAAATATGTACAAAAGTATGGAAAGACCCATGGTAATGTTCTCTACTTGAAAGTCTTGATATTTGCTCTGTAATGTTTTTATTCAGTAAACATCATTTCTCTTAGTAGCAAATGCTTTACTATAACCCTCTAGGTTTTGTATCAATACATTTTTTGTATTTTTCCATTTTATTTTGGCCTTGACTTTATTTGAATCAATACTGATATTTTATTTTCTATTATTATTGAATAAACTTATGCTGAATTACTGTTCTCCTTTATTTGCATTCTGTAGATTTCAGAGAATCAGTAGACACTGCACATTAACCAACATTAGGACTTTATACATTGCATTGCATCTTCATATTTACTTAAAAATCACAATACATTCCACCATAAAAAATCCAAACACGTGGATGGCTGTTGGTTTATGTAAATCTCAGGAGGGAGAGACTTTATTGCTTGCAGGCTCAACAATGGTTTGGGTCTCTGAAACCTCATCCTCGACCCAGGTCTGTTTCCCACACAGCAGGAAGGGCACTGCATATCTACGAAACTGGAGAAAACAAAATTATGCAATGCACACAAAGCACATGGCCAGTAATTAACAAATCACACAGACACACTGCAACTCAGGATAATGAGATAAAACACTGTCTTTAACTACCACTAGATGGTGCTGATGTCCCTGAAGAATACACATCACACAGACTTACTTCAGAGCTGGGCCATAACATGACCCCCTCCCCCACCCCTCCAAATTATCTAGATAAATACATACATATGAAAGAAATAATCTGTACATACATTGTGCACTTGTTCTTACCTGTTTATTGAGGTAGATGTAGATGATGGGATTGTAAACAGTGCTGCTCTTGGCCATGTATACAGGCACTGTGCCAACCAGGGGGTGAATCTCCACATCGGGGTTGAACACCACCAGCAAAGCCAGGCTGGCATAGGGCAGCCAACTGATCAGAAATGTCAATACCATGACAATCACCATGCGAGCCACCTTCATTTCTGCTTTAGCTGCCGCGCCCCCTTCCACACAGGCCATCGAAGACACCTGGAACACACGGTGTAATGGAAAATGGACTTTTGCAACGTAATGTGTGCATATTATGTGCAGATTTTGCAGCACAGAACAAAGGAAACAGTAAATTGATAATTCAGGGATGAACCTGTGTTAAATGTAAAAAACACATACAGTAATGTATCCTATATTAAAGCAATATAATAGCTCACCTGGTGTAATGTCCACATTAGCTTGGTGTAGGATGCCAAGATGATGAGAAAGGGAATGGCGAAGCACAGGGCAAAGTAAGACAGGATATAGGAGACATTTTTAGGGTCTCGGTTGGACCAGTCTGGTGCACAGGACGTCCCCACACCCTCCAGCTCATACCTGCCCCAGCCAAACAAGGGAGGCAAGTTCCATACAAGGGACCACAGCCAGGACAAGGCGACGCCCCCAGCCGCATGCTTTACATCAAAGGCTATTGGTCCCAGCGGCTTACACACAACAAACATTCTCTCCACGGCTATCAGAGCAACTGTGCACAGAGATGTGATGCCTGCAGACAAGTCAGGCAAAGGAAAGCCAGTCAGACACAGAGGAGAAACAGAGAGGTGTTGTTGGCACACTAATAAAATGAGAATAAATATCGTTATCCAGTAACATGAACTTTACATCAAAATAATGACAAATTGCATCACATAAGTAGATGTTTGTTAAATTAAAAACATGAATTGCAAGCATTAAAAACAAGGGATAAAATGGCTTGTATCTCACATTGCATCTAGGACTGCAAGATACGGTGTATGTTGCACTGCACAACTGAACTGTAATTAAATGGGCAGTCAAAAACATAATGAATAAAGTGCACTGTGCTCCTCTTCCCACTCACCAAACAAAGACACTGCAAAGCCCTCCATCACACAGCCTGTTCTTCCCAGGGAGAAGTAACCGTGGGCGTTGTTGATCACAGACAGCACCCCTCCTGTCATGGCAGTGCCCAGGTCAGCCACAGCCATGTTCACCAGAGCGTAGTTGAGCGGCTGCCTCAGCTGCTTGTGCATGAGGGACACAATAATCACTGTAGCATTGAGTACGATGGCTGGGCCAGTGAAAATGGCCATGATGATGGAGAGGGTGATGAAGCCACCGCGCGATAGTGGGGGGTCCCGCCCTGGGCCCTGGTAGTACGAGGCATTTGATAAAAAAACAGAGGGTTGCATGGATGCAGAGCTTTTGAGACCTGGTAGGCAGACTCTGGTACTCCTGCAGCTTCCAGCAGTTCAATAACCCACAACTTCACTCTGTGAGGGAACACAGAGTGGAACACCTGAGATTAGGTGCGCTAAGTCTAAGAATAAGACCTTCAGATCTAGGCTTAACAAAGAGTAATTCCTCTGGGTGATGATCCTTGATCCGACGCCTTTAACTTGATTGTAAATATACTCAAAACAGGATGACTGCACAGTGACCTGAACTAGGATGAGTCCACTGAGGAACTTACTGCAAAAGACAAACTACCAGGCTGCTTCCACTCCGAGGAAACTGAGGTAGACTCCTGCTTTAGGCACAGGAGCTTTGTCACACCAAACTGTAACTAAGGTTTAGAGTGATGGGGATAATTTACTCTCTCTCACTCTTTCTCTCCCACTCAGCCTCATCCTGTCTCTACCGTACATCTCTGTTTCACTTCTCTCTCCTGTCTTTGGGGTGACTTTAGGATAATGTCTGTCCCAGCTGAGTTCTTTCCTCCCTTATCTTAGTTGTTTATGGTTAGGTTTGGGAGCAATGCAGGAAATAAAACAGGTGAAATGTACATCAAGCTCAGACAGATTGGACTTTACCGTTCATAGAGGTGACTACAGTGCCATTATACTTACAATATACATTGCCTGAACTGCATTTGAATGCAAATCTGTCCATTAGATAAACTTTGGCTCCAAATTTGAAGAGACACATTACAGTTTTCCATTTCTATTTCAGTCTAATAGATAAGACTATTTTCTATAGCTCAGTTTAGTTCACATTTACGCCTGCTGAGATGGCCAAAGCGGTAACTGAGTGACTCACTGAGCTTTTATTTACACAATGTACTGTGTAGTCTGTACTCAGGATCAGTGTGATGTGCTATAATTAGTCTCCTCTAAAGAAGTTATCAAATAGATTACCAAATCAGATCAAATCCTGCTGCATTTCTCTGAAGTCCTTCTGTTGAGTCACAAATCTGATGAATACAGCCTCAACACATATGGAAAAACATTATGAAATGTAATGGTCACTTTTGTAAAAAGTACAGTGACATGATGCTGGAAGGTTGGAGTTGTGTCAGGATGGAGAGAGCAGTCAGAGGTTTAGTCTAATTAAAATTTCAAACAGTAGTAGTGCAAAGAAACTAAGCCTTTATGAAAGACTCTGACGAAGATGCAGTGTTATTGAAACACTTTAGTCTCACTGCATGTGTGCCCAATAAAGGGCCCAGGTCTATCTGTGTGCCCCTGTGGTTTCCTTCTGTAACTTTCCGTCCTTCCTGAAAAGCACCGAATTGGCCTTCTGATGTACAGGTGTCTCCATACTTGTGACAAGCCTTTATTGAATGTGACAAAAGGTCTATGTAGGACCAATTTACATACACTGAAATGTTAGATTGCACAAAAATTAATATCTCAATAGCCATTACTTCACTTTGTCAAATCAGCCAGACAAGTTCTGGATTATGGCAAAGGCTTGGTAAAGTTCACTGAAAGGTGAAAAGAAGTGAGGTTAAGCTCTGGGACTTAACTAGAGAGCGCACAACAACAGGTGACCAATGTGTAACCTTCTAAGAGGTTTATGTCTAATCAAGTCAAGACAGAGATTAGTGTGTTTGGGTTGAGAGTCCAATTAGATCCAGGAGTCTCGGTCTGATTAACAACCTTTCTATTAAAGTTATTGTTAGTTTTAGATAATCTACATTTCTCATTGTAATAGTTTCCAATAGTCTGTCCATCATTCAGTGTGTTCAAAGAAAAAAAGAAATTTTTATAAATGTGTCATTGGTGTGTGCTAATGCAGATGCAGTGCTGCCCACTGAATTCAGCACCATGGAGAGCACCCAAAGGCTCACACACTATGGACCGTGCTAGGGACCCAAATATGTCTCAGAAAGCAACAAATTTAGTGTTAGATGAGATTTGACTCAGAATTACATATTTGTCTATGCTTTAGGTGAGGTGCTAATAGTGGAGACAGTGAAACCTATGAATGTAACAATCCTCCTGGTTATGAACAATAGTGAAATGAAGCTATTCCTCGTGGTTCCTCCTGTTGCCAGATTACACTTTGAGATCCACTGCACTAAAAGGAAATGTTTTAAATAAACATTCAAAAGTGCCATAAATCAGTGCATGTGCAGCAGCATATGACAGATTATAATGTGCTCCTCAGTGCAACATATTAAAAGTAACCAAAACTAAATGTCATTTTGTATCTCTGTGGACTGTGGTACTATGGGTTCATTAAGTCTGAAGTAATAATGGAAGTTATGAAATTTATTGTGACTTATATTTGTAATAAATTATTTTTTTTATTATTGTAAAAGCTACACTAAGGCTCCTGTAGTGCCTCAAAGGACACCAGGCGGATCAGTTCTACCTCTTGTCCGTGGTTTAGTGTCTATTTCGCAAATCTCGCATATATAACTATATAAGACTTTACTGATTTCCTTATGTGCCAACTGCCTTTTCACTTCCCTCCTCCAGGTCAGCAGTCGGGGTCAGCTTTAGCACAGCAGACCTGGACTCAACAGGGATTATACTTGCTCAAGGACACTACAGCAGGGCGGATGTTTCCTGGAGTTTGTTGTACCGACTAGGCTAACCAGCATAAAACGAATAAAAGCACCGGAGCTTCTTCAAAGCTCCTCGGTGCAACATATTTTTTTATTTGCAGTCGATAGTTAATTAAAGCATTCAGCACAGCCAGATGTGATTGGGCCCCGGTCAGAGAGGAGGCTGTATTGGTTGATATTGTCCGTCATCCAACATGCGCCTTATCGGCACGTCCCAGACAGTACAGGCTCCTCGCAACTTTGATGTACGATGCAATTACTAAACTAATAAAGGCTCAAGTCGAAACACGGCGTGTGTGGTGGAGGATTTATCAAGCCGTCCGCTGCATTGACATCATTATCACACCCTAATCAACGTTAAGAGTAAAGGGCTGTATGGGAACGTCTTTAGGTTTTATTTTATAGCAAATACTGATGAATATGACGCACAAACATAAACTTTGTCTCTTCAAATATGAGTATTGTAGTGCTTGTTCAGTCAGCAGTTCTACTCCAAAAGGACTGATAAAAAGCGTCAGATGTGGTCAAATACAAAAAATTTTATATTTGCCACCATCCAGAACCTCCAAACCTGCTTTAATAAATAATCACCTTTCTGGGGACAGTGTGGAACAGTTGCTGATGGGTGGCATGACATTAATTGGTGTGCTAATTTAGCAGACTGTCTTGGATAAATGATTTTTAGGTACGCCTTGAAAGGTATGCCTTTCAAATAAATTTCAGACAATTTTTGTTTTATTTACTTTCCATGTATTAAAATTGTAATAACAAAAATGACACCATCGACTCCCTTAGGCTAAGATGAGTGCACACTGCCATACCCAAACGACATATCATTATTAACAGTATGTTTTTGTTTCTCTTCCTGACTACTGTGCTGGTAGTGCGGCAGCCAACATCAAATGTCTGCAGTCTCATTATTCACCCACTGAGCCATTTCACATTGCGATCTGCTCCTAAATGTTTTGGTTTGTTCAGTCTCGATACGCGGAATTCAAAAGCTATTTTTAACACTCATATTCCAAGTGTAGGTAAATTATATTCGCTTTCACAGACTGGAAAGTGGAGAGTTTGCGTGTGTGTGTGTGTGTGTGTGTGTGTGTGTGTGTGTGTGTGTGTGTAGGAGGAATATAACACACTATAGCCTGTGTTGCAGACTCGGCTTTTAAATGCAGCAACTTTAAATCAGTCAGTGCTATTTTCAGACAAGATCGTGCACACATTAATGTCAGCAGAGAGCGCGTCGTGGAGGAACACCAAAGTTCAGAATTTTGCAAATGGATCCAACATTTTGTCTGTTTCTCTCTGCAGCTCTGTGAAAACCAGCCGTCCATGTTCTCCGCTCAGGGAAAACCCGACTGAATGAACCTCCAGCGGCAAGTGGGCGCTCAGGAATAAAAGAAATTCTGCCAACTTGACTGCTTGAGCTTATCGGACTTTTGATGCAAACAAACGGACATCTCATTTCCAAAAAGGGTCCGCG
>OMKZ01029946.1:2140-15585 GCA_900302535.1 Neoniphon sammara
CATGAGGCCAAAAAAAAAAAAAAAAAAAAAAAAACAGTGATGATCGTTCCCCTCGCAATTACCTGATTATTTCAAAAGCATGTCACAGTACTTACACCATAATTTGTGGGCTGTAAAATAAAGTGCTACCGAGAAATCAATACTGAAGCAGAAATAGACAAGGCTGGTTTTGGGAAAGCAGGACCACCAACATACCCACAACATTTCATCACAAAATTGCAATACATCAAGATTCATGATCTCAGTGTCCAGTGTAAAGACGATGTAAAAGGACCTGATGGGTTTCTTTATGTCAAGGGTCTATTTTTCTCACTGCTGCTCTTAATTATGTGGATGAACAAATGTTATTAACTCTCCAGTTACATGAGGACAAAGCGGCACTGTAAAAGAGCGGCTTATTGTTAATTCAGTGGCCTTTATGGAGAGTCTGAGGATGTTTCACCAGATAAGAGCTAAATCCAATTGAGAGCGAGATTTGCTGATAGAATTGAGAGACAGATGGTTGAGTAATGTTGGCTCGTGTTCTGCCTGTGTTGAAATAACCGAGGGGAGTTAAGATGGGCCGATTTTAACTCCACAATGTTATATCATTACCATGAGTCTATATTGGAGCTTACTCAGAAAGAGGGCAGTGACATGTGAATGATGGCACGTCTCTCCCACCACACACAATGGACTGTAGGGAGCATGAGATTTTATTTGTTCGTTTTTGCGGTTTGCTGTCACTTTTGTAAAACAAAACAAGTTATATTATTGTGATTATTAATGTGTTATCATTAACCATAACCCTGTTGCCTAGCTGCTACATGTAGTAGGTGGTGCAAATTACATAAGTGCCATTGTTAACTTGTTAGCAAAATTATTGCATGATAAAAATTTAATTTATAAAGCCTGCATTAAATCAGATCATGACCCCTAAAGTTTTACTAACATCAGCTCCCTTAATAAAGAGCTGATGTCTCTCATTTTCCTCTTTTAGATGGCAGTTTACGACAGCGTGTGATGTTGGTTTAAAATCATGACATTTCAGCTATTAGCACAAATTTGCTAACACCTTGCACCTGAAGCTGAAATACCAATTTGACTTAGTTCTATCCAGAGAGGACATCGTTTTAATGTTGTGTTAGTGTTGTGTTAGAATCATTTGAATTTTTTAAAGTGAAATAGTTCAAGTTTATTAAAAAAAAAAATGCTTCCGCTTCCCCGCTGTACTTCACAGAAGATACTGTTGCTGTTAGCTATTGGCAGCAACGCCGTCACAGACTGAGAGTTGCCAGATCCTCAAGTATCCCCATCTCTCTCTCTCTCTCTCTCTCTCTCTCTCTCTCTCTCTCTCTCCCTAAAAAAATAAACATCCCACAGGTTTGTGCACAAAACACACAAACCAGGGGCAACTTATTGGACTTAAAATGACAAAGGTGCTGCTTGAGATAATTAAAAATATTGGTAGAGTCAATTTATTAGTCCCTTAATGTTGCTAGAGACATGTCACAACCGCCCATACCCAAATCTACGCCAATCCCTGACACCATTATTTATCTCAGTAAATCTATTGGCCTGGACTGGACTGGACTTGGAGTGTGGCCCCGTTCACTTGATTTTCAATTCAAAAACTGGTATGTACTCCATCCTTCTGGTTCCTGTTCAGTTTCTCTCTGAAATTTTCTTTTTAAACAACAGAGCTGAGCAAGAATAATCTCTGCTGCCTGCTGGCAAGGTGACGGCAAATCAGTCTTTTATTCTCCATGCAAGGCTGCACACTAGATAAATGACGTTTGCTCCAAAAACAACGGGAATAAATACTAACCCTGCAGGAAATGACCATTTAAGGGAGGGTTTTTTAATTTGATGGAGCATGTTTCAATACAAGTTAAATTATCTAATTACACTGGTGGATGATTTTGTTCATTTACTGAAATTTCACTTGCTCCATTAGAATTTAATTCAGGACATTTGCCTGAAACAAGTGAAATTTCCTTGAATACATACCATTTAGTTGCTACATATTAGCTTCTTCACATTACTGTAAAAGAAGATGAAATGTATTTGAAAAAAAAAAATCATCCAACGGTGCAATAAGATAATGTGACACTGAATATATTGACATAATCTTGCTTCATGTGAAACCAAAACAAAATCCACCTACCAAGCTTGTCATTTTTTACTTGTGCTGCCGTCCAAAACACAGAGCACTCTTTCTGCCAGAGGCTTCAGCAGTTCATAAACCACCTAAAATGTCTGCCACTCCGTGGCTGGCAGGGGTTTTTGAACCCGCCGAGGATAATGACTTTTTACTGATTTGTTTTCAGACTGGAAAAAGATGATGGGATACCAGGCTGATGTCGGATGGAACCCCCATGTCTCCAAAAACACAGGAGAGCAAGAGTGACCGTCCCGTTACCGCAGACCTCAGGTTTGATCTCTGTGAGAGCCGAAGAGTCCCACCAGCTTTGACCTCCCTGTCAACAGGTCCGGGACAAGGGAAGGAGAAATTTCACCAAAGGAAGGGTAACAGAGGAGAAACAACTTAGAGATGGCCAGATTGGCTGGAGGTCACACTTCAGGCAAAGCAAGTCCGTAATGAATTTGTGTCTACTTTAGGGGGTCTTTTATGTCATTACAAATGCTATTACAATATTATGCCCAAATGAAATATAGTGCTTATTATTGGGAAAATAGTTATTTCATTCTGTAAATCATGGACAATTAATGCGGCCATCTGTGGTCTATAAACTAATTTAAACAGATTTTTTTTTTGGCTCAGGGTCAGGGTTGTAAAGCGTTCATCTAATAATCGGAGGGTTCCTGGTTCGATCCCCAGCTCCTCCTGGTAGCATGTCAAAGTGCCATTGAGCAAGACACCAAAACCTTTAACCAGTCCTGATGAGCAGGGTGGCACCTTGCATGGCAGCCTCTGCCATCAGAGTGTGAATGGGTGAATGTGGGACATACATCGCACAGTGCATGAAAGTTATGGTATTCTGAGGTATTTGGAGAGATTTCAAAACCATAAAAAACACTGGATGTCTGATAGCTGCATACATGAATTGGCCTTTTATCTTTTTATTCACACCTAGTCGATTTTTCCCGATTATAAGGCCCTGAGCAGATGGTGCGTGAGTGAATATCTGTGAATACCTTCAGTCCGCATGTTTAAGGGGGGCAGGTTTCTTCACTGTCCCCAAAGTAAAATCCAACAAAAGTTGAACAGATTTCCAAGTCTGGCAAGTCGTGCCGCCAGCTTGTGTGTGTGCGTGTCTCTGTGTGTGTGTGTGCAAGGACGGATTACGAACCAGTTTGATGGGACCTCATCAGACCGTGATCTGTTCTTGTGTGCATCTCTCATTGATGACAAAACCCACCAACATCTGATAAAAAATGAATGGCTGACCTGCGATGTTGTGCACCGTCTGTTCGGTCTCCACACACTTACTGCGAGAAACGGCGCTGCAATAATCCAGAGGTAACATTAAAGTGTCTGGGCCGTCGAAGCGCCTCTCCATTTTAGAATATCTCTGATTTCACCCTCAGGGATCAACATTATATCACAGCAAAGAAATTATGGTTACCACTGCTTTTGATGTTTACCTGCTGAACAAATCACCCCCATACACACACTTTCACTCTGACAAATACAGCGCTTCCTGTCTGATGCTCCAGTGAACAGATCGCCTCCATTTCTCTCTATATATGGTACATCCTTCCTGTTGCTTTGTCACATGTGACAGCTGGTATTGCACATTTCACAAAGACAAGTTATGTAATATATATTATGACGACAGCACTTTTTTTATAGTGCTCGTCTGCCAGCCACAACACTTGATGTACACTTTCGTGGCATTCTGCAGACTTGACATTGGCAGTACAATACACACTTTACATCGAGTGTTTACATTTTATTGCTTTATTGTGCCTGATTCTCTTTACAGCTTAGATTGTGTCTTTTCGCTCCCTTTTCCACACAAGGATCAATAAAATGCCATCTTATCTCATCTCTGCCTCTTCACACACACACACACACACACACACACACACAGACACATAAGCCCCCAAACCAAAGAGATACTAATTTTCCGCAGTGTGCCGCTCGCTTCAAAGGGGCCAGTGTGTGAAGGACTGCTTTGTTCTGATGACCGCTCTGCCTTCAAGAGAGAGCGGAACAGAAAAATGCCCTCCAATGAAACAAATTATGAAATTCTTTTAAACCCACCGTTGGAGCCGAAAATCCTTCAGAGAAAATAATAATTTTATTGACAAGAATGTGATGAATGCTTGGATAAGGGCTTATCCTATTTTGGCGCACTTAGGTACATGCCTGATTTAAATTAATTGGTTGACCGCACCAATTCAGTGAAAGAAAAGGCAGAATCTATGAAGGGAAATATATGAAGAGCATCTGGTAAAGGGTCCCATAGAGGAAAACACACAGTTTCAGCCTCTTTCCAATATCCAATATTTTTTCTTGTTCAAATTCCTGACCTCCTTTTATTTTGCAAATTGTTTTGAGCCTGAAAGCAGAATAGGAGTGCATTTTTTTTTTTTCTTTTTTTTTTTTTTTGTCTTATTACATTGTTCCCACTGGGAGCAACATAATCAAAAGTCACCAGAAGTCTGTTTATTTTCCGTAGAGCTAAGCGACCAGCTGATGTGTTGACATTCAATCAAACTTGTCACCACGCTTTAACTTCTCGTGGTCACTGGCCGTCAGCAGCAGATCAGATTTCTGTGCGATGTCAAGTGGAAAGCCCTCCAAAACCTCATACTGAAAAAAAAATACAGAAAGAAACGTCTTCCATTGCTGCATCCATTGTGGAGGTTAATGGTAAAACTCTCAAGTCTGTTTAGCTTTGATGAATGCTGTCAAATTAGCACTTGGACACAGTTAGACCATTAGAAGATATCATGGTAAAAACAAACACAGGATAACAGGCACAGATGGAAAAAAGAAAGAAAAGTTTGCTCTCATTGAAAATGGTTTTGAAAGGGCTTTGATGCAGTGTTCAGACCATGAAATATTAACCAATACCAGTGATTTTGTTTTAAACATCGGTTAAACCACGGGACGCTAAACATCTCATTGGAAATAAATATCATTGAAATTGTTTAAGTCATGTTGGCACCTCAGGTCAAAGGTCATTCCTGCAGTCCTGTTTCTTATCTATCCCCAGGAAGTATCATACTTTCTGCAAAATGTTCATTTCATTTTAAAAGGCATCAATTATGTGTTTGGGTCTTTTCATGAAAGGCAAAAAAGCCGACCACTTTCTTTTCTGCAGACTTCACTTCTGTTGACCCTGTCACCGTGTGCAGACTTTTTTTGTGTTGAGTTGTATGCATGGCTGAGAAGAAAATTACGACAAAGACCAAGTTGTCAGCCAATTTCTGACCTGTAACCTTGAAAAAACAGAATGAAAGTCTTCAAAGAAAACATGCCGTATAAACAGCAACAAGAGACACAAGTTTATTGAAATAGTTTGGTGTCAATAAAGCAACAGCTCACCTGCTGCTGTGACCTGTCAGAAGGAAAACTTTCACCAACGCTGAGATGAGCTGGTTACTTCCCCAACACGCTCTCTCTTCATCTTCATCTGTCTCTCTGTGAACACAAATGGGGAATCACTAAAACTGCAATCAGCGATGAAAGACCATCATGTCTCTGTCTGAACGAGTCACATTAAGGATGTCTGATTCACACTGAGGATGAAAATGCTGCTAATGAGCATCATCAGCGACCCATTATCAGTTCAGCAAGACATATATTGGATGGGAACATTTTCAAAGAGAATAAATGTGAAGATGAATTTTATTTTGGCATCGAGGCTCTGTTTAATATCACCTGTGAAGAATAATTTGAATCCAGCCAAAAGTGAGAGCAGGGAGGCATCGGTGCGGCCGCTCATGGGGAACAAGAAAGAAACAACAGGTGCATGCTGGGACGGCGGGGGAGGTGAGAGATGCAGAGATCAGGTGCGGCCAAGGCAGCGGGACGAAGGAATGAACAAGTCAGTTTGACAGCTAAAAGTGATACTTCACTTTGGTCCAGCTTTGGCTGGTTTTCAGTCAGCTGAACCTCCGGAGACTTAGCAGCCTCTACACTCCATTACCTTACATCCATTCTCAACATCGCTATCGCTCACTTTTGTCAAGGTCCTAATCCGCTGCCCTTTATTTTCATGGCTTTGATTAAAGTTTTGGAGAACTAACCAATGGTTGTTAGGAAATCAATGTAGTTTTTATTTATTTATTTATTTATTTTTGCTTCAAAGGCATCTGTTTTTATGGGATGATCTCCTGTTGTTTCATAGCTGTAACAGTAGGGGGATTTTTTTATTTTTTTATTTTTTTTTTCATCAAACTTTCATCAAAGTGCAATTCGACTGAAACCGTTCCTGCTCTGGACTGACAATTACGTTGTCATCACATATCAAAATAAACACACACCTTTTACTTGGGCTTGTCTGCTCCACTGAATTGTTTACTGTTGTAGTTACATGTCAGTTGACTCATGAAAACACTCAACTTGGACACAACAAAAGAAACTTTAAGAAAGATCAAATTACATTTTTTTCATTTTTTACTGTCATGGATTATTTCTCTCTGTGGAGTTGTTTTTTTCATGCTATACAACAAATGACAGTAAATAGCTTCTCCTGAAGGGAGGAAAATGACTCCAACCATGCTGATGGTGTGAAGAATGATAAATTGAAGCTCAGCTGAAGACCTTAAGTTGAAGGCTACAGTCTGTGCAAAGTGTCTTCACCAAGCAGCAAATACAGGAGCATTGTCATGAATTTTTTATTACACATACAGTAGCCTATAAGTAAAATAAATAAATAAATAAAACATGTTAGCCTTTCTGGATATCTGTCTGTGTATAGTGAGTGCACTGAAAATGAAGGCTGATTTCCATAGTGTCAGTGCACAATATTTATACAAATGAATACAGCGACGAGAAAACAACTAGTCTGCCACAGTGTGACTCACCTCACTTACATTATTCATAGACATAAACAATATAAAGCTAGCAAATGTATGAAACAATACAATAATTTCTCTGTGTCTTTCCGTGTGTCCCTGGCCTTCAGTGTCTGCCGTCCCGTGTATGAGAACACACAGTTCCCACTAATCGGACCGTCTGGCCTGAAATTGTGTCTGCACGATCCCCCTGCAGATAACCGCTAATAATCTGATGGTTTGATGAATCACGGCTGCGTCAAACCGGAAATCTGTACCGCACTGTTGGCTACAGACAGTGCATCACTATTTCATTCAAAATATAACAGTTTTACACAATCAGACATTCAAGTACACCAGACATACACTGTCTGCGTTTTAAAAATTAATTTAGTCTCATCTTCAGATCTTGTTTTTCTTCAAACAAGGTAAAAAAAAAAAAAATCTGCCAGCGGCATGAGATATTCCCACTTGTTATTTTTTGCACTGATGTTCATCCTTGTTTCTGCCTGTTTCTACCTCACTCATTACATTTTGCACATTTTTCTCTATCCACTTAATCATTACCATAATAGGCATTATTTTTATTTTGATTATACTGTGCATTTATTACCCTTCCTCTTATAATTTATTATTATTTTATTTACCATTTGCACACTAACATTACCCTTTACACATTTACATTTTCATTTGCACATTTTACTTTTACTGTTATTAATATTGCAATGTTTTCATAGCAGGTTTTTTTTTTTACCTCTGTATTTTTTTAACCTTTTTAAAGTATGTTATCCCCTTTCTAACTGTAAAGTAATTTCCCTGCGGGGAGCAATAACGTTTTCTGAATCTGAATTGTTTCCAGTGCTAATCAAGACAGAATTTTCTTGAATCAAGTGTCATTTTCTTGCTCCTAGTGGGCTGATCTGCCTTATTCTGCCTTGTTTCAACAGATTTATACTTGTTCCCAGAAACATTCCTGAAACAAATGAAACTACACTGACTGCATTAAAACAAAACAAACAAACAAAAAGACTGTACTGGCGGATTTTTTCCTTGTTTGGAGAAAAACAGATTTTAACACTGAATATGAGACTAGAGGACTACATAAAATGGAGGTTCTCTTTGCAGTCTAATTGACCATCTAAAATAGACAGACAATTGACTTATCAGCCATATTTGTTATTTTCCAGGAGAGAGTCGTCACCTCCTTGTACTGACTCTCATCCGGACCAAATCACACTCGGCAATCCACTTACAAAGCACATTGGAGATCAGGGTCTGATGAAGCCAAAAGGACGACATCATCTGCAGACGGCGGTGACACAAAGTTACCAAACCGGAGCGTCTCCAGGTCCCAGCTGCACCTTGATCTCTGGCCCTGAACGTCATAAACAGGAGGGGAGAAGCTCTGACCTCAACTGGAGACATTTATCGTCTCTTATTGGTTTATTGGTGTCTTTTCTGTTTATATTTAATTAGGTTTAGTGTATTATTTTGTAGATGAATGGTATCTCCAACCTCTGTGAGTCTATATTAATAAGACTGTCAACCATTCTTGATTCAATAACATGTACTGTATATAAATTAAATTATATACGGTAAATTAAAGTCCTGACCTTTGACTGCAGCATAATTTCCTCTATTGAAAAATTGTTTTGTTTACAGATTGATTTATTTTAATTCATTTATTTATTTATTTGTCCTTTATTTTTCACTCTTTATTGCATGATGTGACAGCCCGATAGTGCGTGACCACCATGTATTTACTGAAGATGTTGCATGAGGTTTGTTTGTTTATTTGATTGATTATGAAAGCACAGAAATGATTGCTTTTATAGACTCACTTAAAGTCGACATGTAATGACTGTAGTTTTAAATTATGGAAGAAATTATCAATCAGTAATTATGGAACGTTTGCAATTCTGGAATAGAAAATACAAGCTGAACCTATTAAAGGTGTAGTTTGATGAGTTTACTTTCAAGCATTATATATACATTTTGGGGGAAAACTAAATAGAACAGATTCCTTTGTTATAGTGTTTATTGTATATAAACAATTCAAAAGTGTCGTCTTTCTGTTAAAGGACAAATTCAAGGATTTAATGAGCTTGACTTTGTCTAAATGTCTCTTTTTCAAATGGTGGTTATCTCCTTTTGGAATGAATTTCCGTCCAAACATTTTCAGGAACCTCAGACGGGCCCTGGGTTGGATTCTCGGTATCGCAGCCGTACAGTATCGTATCACATCAGCCTAATGTTAATTAGCGCGTGTTTACTGGCTTCGGGCCTATTAGCAGGAAGCTAATTTATGCCAAAGTACTTTGTGTTAATGAGAAAGTATTAGTGTAATTCTCACTCTGAGAATCCCAGTCACATCACAGCACATTTGCTCAATGATATCCATATCAATCCACATTAGCATAACATAATTAGAACAGTGGGCTTGCACTGCATTTGGGCTATTGAGTGTTGTTTTCTAGATGCAAATTTATGCTTGAGTGGATTTTATATGAAAGTGCATTAATAAGAGGACAAGGTGGGAGAATGGACAGATGAAAGGAGGAGTTGATGAATGGAAGAAAAGAGGCTGACAGGTTTTATGAAAGGTGGGTGATAAAAACAGAGAGAGAGAGAGAGAGAGACCGAGTGGAAGAGGCAGAACGAGTCAGGAAGAGGTGAAGAGAGGGAGAGATAAATGAAAGACAAGCAGACAGACAGAAAGAGACACAACACACGCCTCAGCCAATCACACGACGGTGTCAATCATGGTTTTCATGATGCAGTTGTTCCTATAGCAACAGGACAAAGCTGAAGTGCATCAAGAGATAGCGTGTAATTATTACTAAGCAAATACACTTCGTCTTCCATTTGAAGCCACATCTGTGACTGCATGACAGTTAATTTAAATTTAAATTACATAATGTTATATAAGCACACGTGGTTATACAGCAGCTAATTTATATGTTATTCATTTATGACTGTATAAACATTCCGCAGACAGTATAGCCATTATTGTAAATATTAAAGGGGCAGTTCACAAGCAGATAGGGGTCAGGGTCGACTCTACCATAGACAAATGAGACAGCTGCCTAGAGCGGCTCTCGCACTAAGAGCAGTAAATCTGCCGCCTTTTGTTCACCACTCCAGAACTTTTCCTCATTTTTCTTCATCCTGACCTCACACACAGTCAGCAGCTGGGAATTCATTTCAAACAAATATGCATGATCTGAGTAAATTTTTAATGATTTTTCCATGAGTTTGGGAGGTCAATTTTAGGCTGTGTTTAGACATGGCATTGTTTTTTTCAGCTGCCACCATCTATGTTTACCATGAAACTCCAAAGAAATCAAATACAGCCACTTGGACAGAATCCCTATAGACGTCAGAGGTGAGACGCTGAAAGCAGCCTTGGGCATCCAAATTTGACACTCAGGGATGAGGACTGTGTGGATTCTATCATGTTTAGGCATTTTTCAAATATGTTGATCAAACAAATACACTAAAACAGTCTTGATTTAAGCCCTCACCCAGCCATGACCCTAACCTTAACCAAGTGGGTGTATCTTGCCCAGAACTCTGGTGGAATTAATAATAGTGCTTGTGGACAAAACCTGGTAACTGACTAAATTTGATAGAGTCCACACGGTCCTCATCCACGAGCATCAAATCCTTTCCATTAAGTTATCAGAAACTTATAATAACAATCTGAGCCTTTCAGTGCCAAAAACAAACACTTTTATTGGACGTACTTTGACATGGACAAATCGTTGGATTACATCGCAGCTGTTTTGTGGTTGCCAGTTATAGTGTTCTCACTCAATACTGGACCAATTCCAATTTTTTTTGTCTCTATTAATCATTTACATCCAAAAAGATGGGAAAACAGGGTTTAAAAATATCGGAATGATCCTTTAATACCACAGGTGCCCATTGAGTAGATAATCTAATTTGACTTTGGAAGGCCTTGCTGCATAAATTGCATATTAAGGAAGGAAAACCTGATTTCCTTGAAAGCAGGATGACTCCTTCATGCTTTGAGATATGAAGACAAGAATGTTGACATGGAGATATTTGTTAATTCATGCAAATTAACCCTGTGACTGTGGTGGGACAGTGTGCAGACAGACACAGAGTCGCAAAGTGTATAAATGAGAGCCAACCAACTCTTGACATTTAGCTTGGCATTCAGACACACAAATAATCTAATATATTAAAGGTGCATTATACGTACTTGGATACACATGAACAGAGACAAATAGAAAAGACTGTATGATTACAGTTAATGCGTTTAGCTGAACCTTTTCCAGTCCAATGTACTTTAGTGCAACAGAATAAAAGGTTACGGTAGGTCAAAATCATGTTATATAAAATATTATGTGATCTGGGATCTTTTGTGAAGAAAAGAGCACTGCTGACAGAGAGACGAGTGAGACTCACGTGGTGTCACCCAGCATGCTTTGATGTTGGTCATCCTCCTCCTCATCTTCATCATTATTATTACTGTTTTAAATGTTTACTTGCCCTCGGCTCTAGGCATCACTCGGCCTTATGGCATCTTCACTGTGCCTGTTGGTGTCTACAGTGAAAGTTTTTCTTCACTGGAGCCTGTTGAGTTGAAGACAGTGGGGATGTCGTTAGCGGCAACACAAGCAGTAGTTGACTTGTCTTTTTTATTTTGCTTTTCTGCGCCGGTTGGGTTTCTCTGTTTCATTTTTTCATTTATTTTTCTTTCGGCAACTTGCGCAATAAAGAAAGTGAACTTTGTTGATGTTCTGCCTCAGCAGGTTGAACTCCATGGTGAGATGCCAACATTGAATACTGAAACATGAATTAAATACTGATGTTTGTTTTGCTTTTCATTTCATTAGAGGGACTCTTTAAGGCAAACATATATTTTTTCTTTACTGAGGCAGTAGTAGTAAGTAATAGAGGCCACAAGAGAGTTTCTGTTTCTGGCAGTATCTGATTCCAGGCCAGCAGAAGTGCAACAGACTCACTGGGTAAAATGAATGATATTTACACTTGGATGTCTGAATAGTTTACCGACGCACTCAGATATTTTGCCCAGGTCCAGTGAACACCGCCAAGATTCAAAGAGGGGCCAGCAACCAGTTTCTGGGCCATTAATCGACCAAAAATATGTCAAGTGTCTGAGCAGAGGTTTTAGCAAATAAAGTGTTTGAAGAAGAGAAGAGAGGGCTGATCTTTTTACATTTTCTGATGAAATGTTATAATATAGCACCTGTGTCAAAGGAGCAAAACTAACTGAACCTCATTTTTTAAATATCACTACCCCATACTAAGGCTACATAAGCCGGGTAAAATTGAAAACATCTTTTTTTATCCATTTTGGCCCTCTGTCTGCACTAAGCCGTTTTCCACCTGCAAAAATGGTGCTTTTTTTGAAAATGCTTTCCAAAGTGTATAAATTTGAAAACACCGCTCTGGCATTTGTAGTGTGGACAGGAGGGATTTAGCTGTTTGATAGGATTACGCTGACCTAGGGTTGTCGTGTGTGTAGTCTGGCATTTAGCATGGGCAAGCAATGCACATAGGCATGTGTGTGCTCCACAGGGGACTTTCAGGGGTGTTTCATGCAGTCTGGACAGTTTGGGAAATGGTCTGGAAATGCTAGTGTGGTGTGGCCTGGATGGGACACCGGTATAATGTGTTCATGCCTGGCTTAGTGTGACCTAAATTGAATCAGTGCATTAGTGGTCACTTATCTGGCGTACCTTTCCCAGCTGACATTTTGGCACTGAGTAGATGCTCTGCTTAAAATCAATGTAAATACAGCACCAAAATTAGAGTTGAAACAACAGCTGTTGTCTTCCATAGCTGCCACCTGCATCTTTTTTTGTTTTGGTGAAATCAACATCTAAATATCTTTCTGATGTCAGTTAAAAAGCATTTTGGAAGCTGTTTTAACCTGTTGCTTCCTCATTAATGGGTTTATCATTAGTGCGATGAGCTGCTGAGTTTTGTTCAAACCAACAAAACTTTATTTTAAATTGTAGTGGAGATCCCAGAGTTTCCAAAGATTCCAAATCTGTCCTGCTGAATTCCAGGGAAATGTGTATAAAATGATGCACAAGACATGTAGATATTTTCTATTTGATGTAATGCTGCAGCCATTAAACAATGGCATCTTGGCTTTGAATATTTCACTCAATATAAGTGTGATGGAGCTTCAATGAAGCTGCAACCAGCAGATACACAATATGGATGAGACATGGAAAAAATGCTTTTTCTAACTTTTAGAAAATTGAGCGAAAATCAGGTAGTAAGCGGTGACTGCATCAGTGTCATAATATCATTTTGTGAAAATGTGGTGCCTGTTTATGGTTACAGTTGTCTTCCATTATGGCATCAATGCTTGTTGAAGACTCTTTGTGCCATAATGCTGCACAAGCGCCCACATAAAAACTTTGACTTGGGTGTCAGAGGAAGAGTTACAGCGTGTGCTCTGTGCCTGTGGCGTTATCAGATTTGAA
>OMKZ01029947.1:4227-23535 GCA_900302535.1 Neoniphon sammara
CTCTCACCACCCCTCCCTCCCCTTCTCCACTCCAGTGGTTTCAGTAGTTTTGGGTTTAATGAGCTAAAGTGTCTGGATGTGTGTGTGTGTGTGTGTGTGTGTGTGTGTGTCCTTCTCTGGGCTGCTTGACTGTTTGTGTGCCTTCCTTCCTGAGCTATCAGAGGGCTATTTGAGATGCTGAAGAGTGTTCTCTCAGTGTCTCTGCATCAGTCTGTTTCAACCTCCCTCCTGCCTTGGGGAGAGTCTATCTGCCATGATGGCGCTACTGCTGTTGCTGCTGCTGCTGCTGTTGTTGTTTTGATGCTGTTTGGAGCTCGTTCTTACACCGAATATTCTGCAGGAATGGAGGAATTAGCTTACATTTGGGTGTGCTCAGACACTCAGCCTCACTTGTTATCTATCCTTAATTGTTGTTTTCCACCGAGACATCTTTGGTACCAAAACATCCAAGTCCCCAGGCTGATGCACACACACACACAAACTCACAGGCGCAGACACGCACGCACACTCTCGCAAACACCGTCCTTAGCACCCTCCCAGTGCTGTTAGTGCCCCACCCTCTCTGAGCCTGGCGCCTTTGATGTCCTATTCCTACGGTACCCACAATCCCACAGGGCCATTTCTTGTCCCTTATCCCTGCCTCATTATTATACAAGAACACAGTTGGGCTGTTCTCCTGTCCCCTGCTGAATCTGTAACCAGTCCTCTGTAGTCTACTAGACACTCCATAAATAATATCTAGAGGAAGACCTTATAGGTAGACTTATTGGCATTAGACGGGGCTGGAATCCATCTTGTTATTGCAAATTGTTGAATACAGCCCTCTTGTTAACAGTAGATTAAATGAATTAAAAGTGAATGAAGAAGAAGTATGACAAAGAATGATTTAGCTGCTGACTCTCCCCATTTTTTAAATCTGAATAAATTGCTGGCAGTGTATAGGAGAAGGTGCATTTAGAGTATTAGCATGCTAAATGCAACCATTCACCAGACTTCTTCAACTAGTCCATAATGGTGGCTGTTGATTGCACTGATTGTAAGTGGCTCTAGAGACAAGTGTTTTCAAAATGACTGATGTAAATGGTTATTCTGTGCTTAGTAATACGTTCACCTTGTATAGAGGAGAAATGCAGATAAGTTGTTGTGGTACTATGGTAATAGAAATAGCTGTGGTGCAGACAATTAGGAAAGCTGCAAGACAATTATTATTAAAGATCCCCGCCTGCTCTTTCAAGGCCGCTGAAGGCAAAATGCATCCGTGAGGGGAGGAGACGATGGTATGGAGGGGAAGTTACTCACAGATTGTTAAACATTACTAGCACCACAATTATATTTTCATTTATGACCCACTATTGAAACTAATGTTTCTGTCTTCACAAACATTTCACATTGATTAGTAATCCTGCTATCAATAGCATATGAAAGAATGACTCTAACCGCTTCTTTATGTGTCTATTCATGTATGTGTGTGTGTGTGTGTGTGTGTGTGTGTGTGTGTGTGTTTCTATAGGCTGAAGCCCTTCACATCTTACAAGCTGCGGATGCTGGCCACCAACGATATAGGAGACAGCGCCCTTAGCAAAGAGACGGAGGCAGTTACAACTCTGCAGGACGGTGAGAAAGAAGAGGGAAAGAAGGGGGAAATATGGGGATTTGGAAGCATGAGAGACAAGGACCGTAAGGGATTGAGCAAAGGGCACAAAAGAGGGAATGGAGATGAGGCAACTCCCTGTTCATTTCCCTTTCTCTGTGTCACTCTCTCCCCCGTTTCTCCTCTTTCTCTCCAGTGCCTGATGAGCCTCCAGTCATCCTCGCAGTGAAACCGTCAACCACCACCTCAATCCTGGTGCAGTGGAAGGTACACACATACACACACACACACATGATCTATTTCAGACTTCTGACTAATACAGTGACCCCTGAGACACACGCACGCAAGCACATACACACACACATTCAAGCAAGCACATGCAGAGTAGAGGGTAATTACTTACTCAGAATAAGAACCCCTGCAGTCTTCTGCAGTGTTTGTGTGTGTATGTGTGTAGGCGTGCATGCATATATTTGTGTGTATATGTAAGTGCATGTGTGTGTGTGTGTGTGTGTGTGTGTGTGTGTTTGTGTGGATGTAATTAACGTCATTATTTATTGAACCTGAAGAGGTCAGGGGGCAACACAGATGAACAGAGCGGTAGAGAGAGGGAGGTTGGCGAAGACAGCACCGGGACGGGAGAGAAATGAGCAAACTCCTAATGAGGAAAGATCAGCAGGAGAGAAGCTGGAGGGCAACATCAACAAATGTCCAAGAGGGAGGGGGCTCTGGGAAAATGGAGGTAGTTTAGAGCATCAGTAACATGGGAATAGGCAGTAAATACAGCCTGGCTACTTCACTACTTTCCTTCACTGCTTCCATTCTCTTTGGAAATGTTTTGTCTCACTTCTTCTAGCCTTGTGTCAAAGCAGAGGAGGGCTATGAAAAACAAAGTCACCGGCAATTTCATCATGCTTTACAAGAACGCCAGAGCCTTTGAAGCATCGCTTTCTCTGTGTGGGATAAAGCCAGACCAATTCACTGGCTCCTTAAAGTGGGCTGTGATAGTGATACAAGGCTGCTCTGCCAGTGTCCTGTCAGTCAGCTGCTCCACACTGACTACACTCCGGCGATGTTAATGGGCACAGCACAGGATTCTGGGAGGCCAGGAGGCTGGAGCAGTCCCAGACTGTAAAGTGTCTTTTTTCTTTTTTAGAAGAAGAGTAATAATGCTTGTTCGTGTGTGTGTCTGTGTGTGTGTGTGTGTGTCTCCAGCGTCCCAGCGATGCGAGTATTAATGGAGTGTTGATTGGGTACCGGCTCTACTATAGAGAGCTCCCTGTAAACAACACGTCCTCCACTGCAGCAGAAGTCATGGCAACCAAAAACAACACCACAACAAGTGCCCTCATCACTGGTGAGTAGTGTTGTTACTACTGCAATTGTTTGGGGAATTTAGAAAACCTCATTTACATATTCAACAATGTGCAATTAGGTATTTGTTACTTCACATCTCTCCCTAAAATGCACGCAAGCAAGTTTAAGTTTATTCATAGCCCTTAATCACTGTTTACAGTCTCAGAGGGCTTCGCAGGCCCACAGTTTATAGAAAACAAAACAAACCTCCTGACCTGAAGCCTCACGGTAGGCAAGAAAAAACTAAAAATACCTGGAAGCCAGAAGAGGAACAAATGGAAGAAATCTCCAGAATGATCAGTCTGGCAAGGAGTGCCGTGGGTGCTGAGTGGGCAATTAATAGCTCAAATTGAATCCACTCAATGAAATGAAATGAAATCAAAATTAATCCAGTCAAAAAAATTTTAAAAAGTCTCGAAATATGCATAATTCAGTCCAGAAACAGCTGTGTTATGGGCAGTGGGATGGCACAGTGAGTATGGAGAACATTCTTCAACAGGATGGCCGGGGTTCAAGTCTCTATGTCAGCAAGCATCTGCCCTGCTGAACTCTCTTTAAAGACCCTAACCAGTGGTGGGTTTTGGTGCAGCCTTGCCCTTATACATTTTCAATGTGGGTATGATCAAACCGTGAGTGTAAATATTTAAAATGATAGCAGCCACAAACAGCAACATCTGTCGGGAAAGTCAGTGTTTCTCCTATAATATTGCATATCAACAAAATCCTTTTAAATGTCAAAAATAGTGTCAAATACACATTAATTTGGTAGTTAATAATCATTTGAGATTGTTTGGGAGCCTCTGTGCAGGGCTGCAGCACTGTTCCAAAACATGAGTGGTTGCCTGGGAAACGCATGATGCCATGAGAGTGCTGCTGTGAGAGTGAAAGTGTATGCACAGTTTCCCCCAGAGTATTCCTGGTCAGGCAGCAGCAGCAATGCTACTGAATGACTATGGAAATATTATAAGAAAACAATTGGCAGCAGTGTGTCTGTGCACGACCACACAGTGTTATTTTTGCCTTTGATCATAAAGGTGCGTCGTCCATAACTTGAGCCACTGCCCCCCTCCCCTCTCCAAAACAGAAGTCTAAACCCCCTGGGAGTCGTCACATATGTGAGTTTCCCTTGATGGGTGCAAGTGAAAAGACAATTTCACTGATGAGAAAAAGATCTTCATAAAATAATAATAATAATATTAGCAGCAAATGCCCCCCAGAGCAGGAGGGGGCTCAGTGCCTCGCTCAAAGACATTTTGACAGGGATGGACTGTGGCCAAGATGTGGGACTGAGCCAGTGGCCCTTTTGTCACCAAACAGTTTGTTGACCACTAGGCCACCCTTGTTCCTCTATAATACTTAAATAGTAAAACGCTGTTATGCACTGCAGAGTTTGAAGCGCTTTATAATGGATTGAGTACCTGCTTGACTGAGATTGGCAGGTGGACAATTCTGGGTCCATCCAAGTCTCATTGAGCACGACAAGCTTATTAAAACATAAAAGTATTTCAAGTGATTTCCACCGCCATTAAATAAAATCATTTGATTGAATGGTATTATAATGGCAAAATTTATTGTTGAACCTGGAACATTTATTGATTTGCTCTCCCTCCATGTTTCTCTCACTCTCCTCAAGCCAAGAGCACCTTCAAGACGGTCAGCAGTGCCTCGCTAACAGAGTTTGAGTTGACGCGTAAGTGCTTTAAGATGAAACTAGCATGCCAAGAGCAGCCAAATGATGACAGAGCTGGATCAAAAGGTCCAAGGATCTTTATAATGTAGTTGTTTGATAAGCATCCAGCTTCTGTTCTTGGCAGGACCATCCATCTGTATAAGTAGAAGCTGCAGCAATCAAAACCGACACTTAAGCAGATATGGTTTGCATGAGGCTTGTGAGTATGCTGTATAAATGCCATGTGTCACCATTTCTCTACAGAGCTAAAGAAGTTCAAACGCTACCAGATTGTTATGACAAGCTACAATATCATCGGAGAGAGTCCACCTTCCACCCCTGTTGAGGTGTCTGTTGGAGAGGCAGGTGGGTGGAAACAGAAGCTCTGATTAGTGAAATTTTCTGCCAGTGTCTAATCAGTACCTCGCCCATCAAGTTTACATCAAGAATGTTGTTTGGTCAGCTCTTCATCTCTTCCCTCTTTTAAACATGTAATATTTTGTTTGAACTTGGCTTTTTGGTAAGATAAAGGACCGCCTAGTTTGAAGCTGAATCTTTCAGATCATTGTTGTTGTGACGTCAGTCACCTTAGGGTGAAAAGATCTTTCCATTCTCTCCCTCCTTTTCTTTATTTATGCTTCCTTTTCATTCTATTATTCTCTTTATCTCTTTGTTTTGCTGCTTCCTGTCTGTCACTCTTGCCCTGTCTGGCACTTTCGCCGCCCTCTCCGTCCCCGCTCTGTCTTGCTTTGCCCCCTGCACGCCTCCTGTCTTTTTCTGCTCGTCCCCCAGAGTGACATTGCCTTTGAAAGCCTTAGTGGTGTTCTCTAATAGGGGATGTGTGTGTGTATGTGTGTGTGTGCACCTGAATGTCGTCAGAAGCTGTGCGAGGTCATCCATTTTGTAGTGACGGCCCGGCCCCTATTTAACTTTCACCATAGTCAAGACACGGATCCATCAGACAGACAGGAGTGCAAATATATCTCTCACACATGCGCAGACACTCACACCCACACGAATGCACACACACATTGCTGCAGTACATTGTTAGAAACCACATACATGTGAGTGTGCAGTCACACACATGCACATTTTGATATTAATACTCACACAGTACTGTCATCTCTCTCATAGCAACAGCACAGTCTCACACTCTTCCTTCTGTGAGACCAATGTTGTACTCCCATTTGAGGTGTGTGTGGGTGTGGGTGTGTGTGTGTGTGTGTGTATGTTTGTGTTTATGTGTGAAAGTTTAGTAGGCCATACACATCACTTGCAGGGGAGTGAGAGGTGAGGATGAGGAAGGAGAGGAAGAAAAAGCTGGAAGGGGATGATGAAATGGAGTGATATGGCCTTTTCTCTAGCCTTAGGTACACACTCGTGTGTACATACATATATTTGTGTGTGTTACAGTGGGTAACAAGGTAGTGCCTTAGGCCCATTCTAATTTGAAGCAGAGAAACATGTTTTCCCCACTTCCCACTCCACCAACCAGCTACAAGGGTTAGGCGATACTACGACAGGCTGAATTCATCGCTGGTGAAAATTCCGTGCTGATTTTTGGCCAATTTAAATTACCTTGATATTTGGTTATTTAAAATGTAGCCTGGTGCAAAACTCTCAGGGTTTCCAACAGCACCTGACAGACATAGATAGCTGCCTTAAAAAAATAACATCCCACCTTGACAGTTCCAAACTCCATCATACCAGTTTATTTTTGTTGACACCAAAGTCACATTGAACGCAGCATCTTACCTGCTGGACAAAAACAATATGAGTTTGAATGAGGGGCATATTATTTTTGGAGTAGGCATCAAAGTTGAAGTTGTCACAATTGAAGATGACGTTGAAGACATAACAATATCAGCATGGCTGACTTTTTCAACTTGTCAGCTAATTTTACATGCTGAAATATAAACCTATTTATAAATAACTTCCCAAGAATTTACTCATTCCCCAATTAACTTCTATTTCCTGGAAAATATCTATCTTCAATGGTCACATCATGGTGAACCAGTAGGTGTGAACAAACATTTAAATAAAGAAAATTATCACATTTTTTAACAATGAAACCACTCCCATCATCTAAATCTGGGTGTGCTTCAAAACCCATGGGCACAATGCTGATTTGTGCCGAATGGGCATGGTTTCCACTCCATTTAAAGCCGGCACACTAATTAGCACTTGCCAGTTTTGCCAACCTGATCTGACAGCAGAAAGGCAAATACCACATGTGCCGCACCAAGACAAACAATAACAACAAAGAGGAATAAATTCTTGATGTCAGTCACACAGTCATACTGCATGAATACCACTGAAAAACTCAATGTAGGCCTTTTGCTCTTGTTGACGCTTGCAAAATTAATTTGATGTTTGGCCTGTATAGGCGTAGCTTTATAAACAATGATTGTTACCACAGCTTCCTCCAGCTTCCATCTCTCCACCCTTGCTGCTATGTAATAAGTGGCACGCCGGCACATCGAAATGGATCACACCCACTGTCTTTCTCTCCCAACTGATCTCCCAGTGGTTTACACTTTTGAAAGGTGTCTCTCTGCATCATGTTCTGCCCAGACATCCTTTTTCAACAGGAAAGACATCAAATTAAGGAAACAAGAGGCTCTCACAATGCCATTTCATTGTGACTTTAAGCCCAGTTAGCAAGTAATTAAGTCTGTTGGCAACCTCAGTTTATCTCCTTTATGCCACTGCAAACCATGACTGCACTGCCTTCCTGCTTGTATTTACCACTAAACTTTGTTGCCTTGCAAGTAAGCCAATCCGAATCTGACTTTTCAAACACAGTCAATGTGTTTGTGTTGATTTGTGCTTGCTTATTACAAGGACACTGCAGATGGAAAACATGAAGCATGCATGTTATTTATTTAGGTGTGTAGGCGTATTAGTCAGCTACTTGACATTATGAAAAACACTGAGAAATATGCTTGCACAGCCAAAAAAAAAAAGATTGTTAATTTTTTTCCCATTAACTAGGAGGACTTAAGCTATAATTAAAAATGTCCAAAAATGTAATTCTTGCCTGAAATGATGTCACTTACATCAGGGATCAGCGATAGATGTGATGATGATTGGTTGATGGGTGGATGTACACTATCACCCAACCCTACACACACACACACACACACACACACACTAACTGACTAATCTCACACCTCCACTGCAGCTCCATCAGTCGCCCCCCAGTCTATCAGAGTGTCAGCTGTGGCTCCCACCATCCTGGAACTGACTTGGGACACACCACCCCTGGAGACCCAGAATGGACATATTCAAGGATACAAGGTGACACACAGGCAGACACACACACACACACTCATACACACACATACAAAGAACAACTTTGGTCAGGTACATGTAAGACAAAAATAAAAATCCAAGCACACTTACGAATACTTATGAACATCCATTTAATACAAACACATAAATGTTTGATAGCAGTCTCCCTGTCTTGGAAGAATTTTGTTCTATTGCACCTTCAAATGTCCTATAAAGAAACAGAAAGACAGAGAAGTAGGTTAGAGGAATCTGAATATCCTTTAATGGCTTCAATATCACTCGTCTCTGTGTCTCCCCCTCAACTCCCCTGTCCCTCCCCCTCGCTCTTAGAACTTCAAACACAAGGTTATCTGTCCTGCTGTAGACACATTGATTTCTGCAGGAGGGGAAGGGAAGGGAAAAAAGAAGGGAATGTAATATTTGCAGAGTGAAGGAATAAGACGAGCAAGTGATCCCTGTAGAATCCTGATTAGAGGAGAGGATCGGGGGAATAAGTTAAACTCCCAGAGACAGATGTACGCAGGGAGGGAGGGTGAGGGAGAGGGGGTTAAGGAGATTAAGAAGAGAAAAAGAGAGTAAAGAAAGAATGTTTAATGAATTTATAGGTGCTGACTTCTGTTAACCCTCCTACACTGTTAGATGATGGGCTCAAAACACCATGACAGAGTTTTGAAGTTAAGGAGTGCTGAAGGTAAAGTTCATTACCAGTGTGCTCCTCTACAATTTAAAACAGCATTCAGGTTTTCTGTAACGCAGTGGGCTTATTAAACACAGTGACTGTGACAGGTTGTGTGTTAACAGATAATAACAGAATATGCTAATCTATTTTCTGTCAGGGGAGATCTCTCGAACAACTCGACTGTAAAATGTTGCACAGGTTATTTGGTAGTAACAATCTGAGCAAAACGGGAGCAATATAAATACCACAAATACAAATCTTTGCCGATTAAACGGGATATTCAATATCTTAATGATTCCCACTTCAAAATTAGTTATGACAATTTTAAGGTCACCGATAAAAGAACAAATGTAAGGCCAGTACAGGCATCAACACAAGCCAGAGGACATTAGCAACATGCATCATGCTGTTTCTGCCAAAAAGGATCAGCGATCATCCAACAGCAGTACAACAGACACAAACATTTATGAGAGGATAAAATTCCTCCTGTGCTAGACTGACATCCGACTTCAATTTTGTTTATTCATGCAGCCCTTCTGCGCAAAACATGTCTCAAAGGACTTTACAAAAATTTAACTAGTCAGCAATGAGTCAGAACATGATCAAAGATAAGAAGAACCAAAAATCACAGTCACAAAACTCCCACAAAAATCTTAAAAGAAAAAATTTTTTTAACGAAACCAAGTCAAAGAAGGATTCCCCCACCTGTACCGCTGAGTGGGCAAGAGGAGCCAGCCAAGACAAACAGTCAAATGAACAGTGACATGGACAAAGACAAGAGAAACAGATGAGGCAAGAAAACATGATACAGCAAAGAAACGGATCCACGGCTCGCCAAAAGTTTACAGAAACTAGGACATTACCTGCGTCCACAACCAGGTAGGAAACCATAGTTGGAGATGAGACACAGGCCAGGTTGGAGCGCTGCTTCAGAGATAGGCCGCCGATTGAAGCTAAAGGTCCAGAGAGGCCAGGGCAGCATCAATGTCCAGTAACCAAGTAGAACACTGCACTGGTGTTAAGAAGTGGGAAGACAGACTTAGAGAAACACACACACACCGAGCTATGTTAAGCGTGACCCGCAAACTCGAGCTGACACACTCAGCCAGTACACAGTCAAACAAACAGCCAAGTGTGACTGGGTATGCAACAATCAGGCCCTCCACCGGGCTCCCACTGGCAGATTTCAAAACTAATACCATCCAAGCGCAGATATCCAGCTACTGTTTTTCACCATCAAAGGGCAGATCCTCAATCTACTCTTTTGTAGATTGTTTGGAAAATCCTTTTAAGAGTACTTGATCTGATCAAGTCAGATGATGGTCACGTTCAGCTATGAAAGTGTTCAATTGGGTTTGAATAATCCTGATTGTTTCCTTTCAAAAATAGCACTTTAAACAGTGTTGGATGGGGATTAAAAATGTACCTGGACTTTTGACTCGAACTGACCCAGTACTTTATCCCACTCCCTGCCCCTCACAAGTATGGATACATTAAAATACATTATCACCAGAGATGTAGCCTGTTTTTATAGAGTCCTACAGAAGATAATATGTTTTAATAATATATGCAACATTTGGATGAATTATTCTGTATCTCATCATAATAAGAGCCTGGGGTAAAACAGTGGTGGTATAAAGCTGCCTTCAAGTGCTCCTCATAACCTCCTACTTTCTTAGATTGGAAATTGTAAATATGGCTTACAACACTTTTTAGTGCTTTTAATTGGGAATAATAACAAAATGGACCCCATAACAAAAGTAACTCTTTGGTGGCTGTTGTTATGTTGAATATATGTGATAGCTAAAAGTTAAATAAAGAGTGAAAATAGAAAGGTACAATAGTGTAAATCATTTACCCAAAATGCCAAATAATAACTTATCATTACAAAACACAGTGCAGACCAGTTGTTGACATGGCACCCAAAGTCAGAACCTTTTTTCCCTTAAAAGATGCCTACTAAATGTCACACCTTGGCAAATCAGTGATGTGGAAAATTCCAATGTTCCCAGTCATATTTACCAGCTTATTGGGTTGCCCCTGCATGCTGAACTCATAGTTATATTTCCAACCACAGTTTAGGGCAGCATAATTTCCAGAATACTAAGTGGCAATTTTATACCACCGCACACTGATGTTGGCTTAACAGACGGTTGTTTGACTGATATTAGTTCTAGTGGCAAATAAATCAATTAATTACAAAAATACAAAAAGATGTGGCATTTTTGCTGCAGTTTTTTGTTTGCCTTGCTCTCAGTCCACCATCAGCACACAGATTGCCCGACTCACCAGTAAAACTGCTGGAACACCAAATGGCCAGTCAGCCTCTACTTAGAAAGGCCATGGTTTCATGATCTGATAATATGAATGAGCCGAGAAACCATACATGATGAGGTACCCAGGTGGCTGATTGCTCTCATATGCTTGTCAGGGGAAATTTCCATGTGCTTTGCTTGCATGGGTTTAAATCTGGCACATGTTATGCCCTGATCTATAACCCTCCTCATTTTCCAGTCCATTTTCACTGATAGCAAAAAATATCTAGTTTCAAATAAATTAAATGTCATGAGACGTAGTACTCTGGCAGCTGCTATGGCCATTTTCTCACTCTAAGCACTCCCTTGTATACTAGATACTTTTGCTGACTCATTCCAGATGCAGTTGTGGCTGTGGTTTTTGTGTTGGGCATTTGAGTTAGGCTGGTCAATTCCCAGATCATACAAAGCCTCTCTCTGTGGCTCTCAGCTGTTGTCCTCCAAGGATATATGAAGATGCATTAAGTTTATTTCAAAACATTTAGTCCTCTGTACTTCAGAGTACTTGCCACATTCAGCTGGGAATGAACAATTTGCAGAGATTCAGGCTGACTGAATGCAAGTAGTTATAGGTGTATGAAATACAGTATTACAGAGGATAACCACCTGCAAAGTATTGGTTTGTGCTGGGAGCAAGCTGTAAAAAGTGTCATAACTGCAATGTTGGGATGCAACAAACAGATTTTGTCATTGGATATGCATTTATATAGGCTGTTTTACTGAAAGTAATATATATATATTGCATGTCTCTATCTTTTCTGGCTTTCATTAAATACAGACTGGTTCATGTTTTTTTTAAAAGCCTACACTACAATACAGAAGTCACATACACAGGGCTATTCACAGGACACTTTTGGTCGATTTGGTAACACATTTCTCACAGTTATGTGAAACCAAGATTGATATATAAGTAAGTTAGTTTGTCCAACCTGCTGAAATGCCACAGACAACATTTGTCAATAACAGTCCATCCTGGTGACTCAGTTGATAAAAATACATACCATGTAACTGCAGTGTGTTTGAATCCAGCCTAGGACCTTTGTCACATGTTATCCTCCTATCTCTCTCCAATCTTTCTGTCTCTCTTCAATATAAATGATCAAATAAAGGCAAAATGCCTGAGAGAAAAATAACTGGCTCTGAACTGGGCCCAAATATCATTTACAAAAATACTACATCATAAAGTTGCATGTGTTTTATTTTAAAAAAGCAATTTCAGGAATCATTTAAGTGTGAAATTCACCAGCTACAAGCTGCAAGGTCCTAATACTGATGTTGCTCTCATCATAATTGGTCCAATAACCAGGTGACCTTTGCCTTATTTCAACTTGTAAGGGATAAAAAAATGGCCTGTGTCTTCCTTTAGTTTGCCGGTGTCATCAATAGCTTATAGGTCACTTCCATGCCATCAGTTCATTTCCACATGGGCCTGTGCTGTCTGCAAATGAAACATGCTGGTAAGAGCAAATGAGTCTAGCTAAGGCTATTTAACATGTTATGTTCAGGGGATTAAACTACACTCTCACTCAAGGAATTCTATCCACATTTTGACTGTTTACTTGCTCATTACTTCACCACTTGAATTTGTTATTTTAATCAAGCTTCCTGATTTTGCCTAATTCATACTTGCCATTTCATGTCATTGAACTTACGATCTAATCACAGAGAATTTGTGCTGAGTTTATTTCTTGCCAGCTATTCTAAGGTTAAACACAGATTTGATAGCAAGAAATTGCAAGCACCACAATCCATTATTTTTGTCCTTGTTAATGCAGCGTTGACGACTATGCTTTTTAGCAGCCAGTCTGCTAGCAGCAGCGTTGTAATATGCATCTAGTGAAACCAGTTGCAGCTCTGATGCACTATTTTTACTGCATATTTTTATGTAATAGTAATTTATGTTTTAAGTCATTTATATTTATACATGCATGGTAAAGCACACACATCTAGACCAGTGCTATCACCAATAGTAATGAACTCCAGCTACTATCCCTTCTATTATACTATCAATACCAAGACTGCTCTCTCTGTAGCCGTTTACCTGTTCCTAGTAAAACAGCACATTTGTGTTTTATATGGTTTGATTCGGGTACCTCAGGAACCAGGGACAGAAAGTGAAGAAGATAATAGCAGTAGATGGTAGAAAGGGAGGGAGGGGGAGGAGAAAACAGGAGTTATGGATGCTCGTTAGGAGGATTAGGAATCACAGAGCCTGCGATGCTGACAGTGTCTCCTGTGTTGCAGATCCACTACTGGGAGAGGGACAAGCAGAATCAGACCGAGAAGGTGAAGGTCATCTTTGTCCCAGACACTCGTGTGCGCCTGGTCAACCTCACTAGCTACACACCTTACCTGGTCACACTGACTGCCTTCAACACAGCCGGAGATGGCCCGCCCAGCGAGCCTCGTGGGGCCCGGACCCTGCAGTCTGGTAGGGAGAGAGCTTGGACTGATTGAGGCAGTGTGGAGAATGGGGTGCCTATGCTTCTCCGAAAATAAAAATCAACAAGCATTATATTATAGCCTAAGTTAATTTTTCCTTTCCTGTATTCTCTCTTTTATTTCTTCCATCATCCTCCGTGCGGCTGCAGCTCCCAGCCAGCCCAGCTTTCTGTCCTTCTCAGAGGTGACAGGGGGGAGTGTCAATGTGTCCTGGGGTGCTCCTCTCACTCCTAATGGGCAGCTGGAGGGCTACAGGGTGGTCTACCAGCCCACTGCTCCTGTACAAGGTATGCACCCATCCAACCACACACACACACACACACAGATATACACACATTTCGAGAAGAACACTGCCATTTTCTGCTATTGTTTGTGTGAGAGCAGGAGTGAGTAAAGTGGTGACCGTGGATGTGAAGGGTAGCTGGCAGCGCTGGCTGAAGGTTCGAGACTTGATCAAAGGAGTGACCTACACTTTCAGCGTCCAGGCCCGTACAGTTAGTTATGGACCACCCATACATGCCAACATCACTGCACAACCCGTACAAGGTAAGCAGGGCGGTGGCTCTGTTTGTGTGTGATCGCCATGTGCAGAAGCATGCACGTGTACAGTTGGAGGTTGCAGGGGATTTCACCTAACATTTCTGTCGCATCCTACAGGCACCCCTGGTTCACCTGTGGAAATGTCCATTACGAAGTCGTCCACTACTCTCGATATCCATTGGTCAGAAGGAGAAGCAGGGGCAGGACCTATACTCGGCTATGCTATTGAGGCGCGTCCCTCAGGTAAACACACATGTCACAGGGCAACCTTTACTTTTATTTTCCAGTTTGTTAAACAGGTCATCATTAGCACTAATTCCTTTTCTGTCTTACTTCCTAAGAGGCACACTAATTACCCTCTACAGAACCTTAATAAGTGCAGCTTTCTCCGGTTTAGCTTCTAATTTATTAAGATCATCTATGCAAATCAAGTCAGTCTCAAGTTTCCAATCAGAATACCTGAGGCTCAATATATGTAACAAGTGTACGTTTACCTGGAAAGTATTTAGATCCATTTTAATGCTGCGCAATAGAGAGAGCAGACTGTTAAATTCTTATTCTTACTCTTATTCTTATTTTTTATCTTCATCCTATGACATTTGAGAGAGTAATTCTCAAATGGAACCCCTTCTCCCTAATTTGCCAACCTTTCTAATTCAACCTCTCTGCCTGTTTTGCCTTTAACATGGCTTTCCGTTGAGAAGTTAAGGCGTGCTTCCTCTGGGTGTTAAATACCATGTGCATGTGAGCACGTTTTGGTTTAATAAATCGACAGGAGTGATCCACTTCAATAATCTCCTCCTCCTCTGTGCCATTTCCACTCCTCAAAACACATATTAATTGGGTTAAACATGCTACAAGTATCTAGCCAAGACGTGTCTGTGCAATTTTCAGGTGCAAATGCTTATGCGCACAGGCTAGTAAATCAGAATTAGCCCTTTTTATGCTTTCACTGGCATTAATTCCACTGCACACACTTAGTAAAAAAAAAAGCCTGTTTTGCTCTCCTCTCTCACTCTCTCTCTCTCTCTCTCTCTCTCTCTCTCTCTCTCTCTCTCTCTCTCTCCCTCCAGATGAAGGAGTATGGGATTCCTTCATCAGACTCCTTCCTCCCAGCAGCAGGTCTGTTTCAGTGCCATTGGAGAGGCTGAGGTCAGGGATCAGCTATGAGTTCAGAGTCATTGCTGTCAATCGCTATGGTTACGGACAGCCAAGTACACCCTCTGCTGCGCTCGCTGGTAAACACACACATATGCACTCACACACGTCAGTGGAGATGATGCTCATTAAAAAAACAACATAGCCACACCAAGGGTTATCCAACATGTATGAATGGGATTTGACCGGATTTCTTGTCTGTTCGCACAATGTAGGAAGTGAACTCTTTTGCTGTGACGTGTGTTATTGTCTGCTCCCATCTAGAGGCAGAAACAAGCCACTACACCTGCACTCATCCTATAAATTAAAAGCATGGGCAGCAGCTCTGTGCGATTGTTTACATTTTGTGATATACAGTATCAGTTAATTACAATTTCTCTCAATTGATTTATTCCATTTATCTAATCATTTATTCACACTATAAAAACTGATAAGACAGCCATATGCTCTCATTTTTCAAAACAGCCCAATTCCACTATAAAATTAAGTGCTGTTTTATGATCATATCTTTATAAAACTAAATTCTGCCAACAAAACTACACACATCATCTGTCAGTAACTTCATATATCTAGATATATTTACACAAGAATGCTGATGGTAAAACAAGTATATTAGAAAGTTCAACAATCTGTTTCCATAATTTAATTTTATTGAATTTTATCCATAATTTGTGGATGAAACATTTTCCTCACAGAAAGCAAAACATCTGTCCCTCATGCTTTTGGTCATATTACAACATGTAATAGTTCACAGTTTCAAATGCAGGGGATTTGTCAATTTTGGTGATGTCATGTTTGACATTTAACAGACATATTTGACATGTTTGTCTGACATTTGGTCTGATAGAGTAAGGAGGTAGAAGCATTGATGAGCACAATGAATCACAATTTGCTTCAAACGAAACCACAAACGAGTTTATGGTTGTAACCAGTGACTTTATTCCTCTTCAACCCATTAATCACTGACAGGCCTCATGCTATGTGTACTTTTGTAATTTGTGTGAAAACAATTTAAATGTGGCATCATCCTAGCTCATTTTGTAACACTAGCTTAAATTTAAGAAATATATCTTGCTATTATCATACTACTCCCACTGAGTTTACAACAGCTTCTCCAGAATTTTCCAAAATAGTGAAGTCCTGAGCTCTAAAACTGAATGTGCTTTGAGTATCAGAGGAGTGAGGTTTACCAGAGCAGGGCAATTTAATCTCAGCGTGATGGTCGACCATAATCTGTTCACATTAGAGCTAAATATGCCTGTCGCTCCTCGTTGTAGTTTGTTTAACCCATCACGTTTATTTCCAGTATGATTCTTAGCAAGAATGACAACTAGTAGCACCAGTCCTGCAACAACTGAAGTTAGATACTATGTAAGTTAGTCTGACTGTGTGTTTAGACTGGAACAGAACTTGCTGATAACTGTTTGATATGCAGTGATACAGCTGCATAAATGCAGGTGTTCTCAGTCTTCTAAGTGTTTGTGTGTCTGCGTGTGAGTGTGAGTCTAAGTGTGAGTGTGTGTGCGCAGACAGAACATGAGCAGTTCAGTTGTTGAGTCCCAATATGCTAATGTGAATAGAGCCATAGAGAAGCACCCTTAATAGATTTTGAAAAAAGTTCCTGTGCCGAGGATTATGGCACTTGTGTGATCCTGTGTTACAAACTACACCTGTAGCACCCATGTGGGCTGAAATGAACCATATAAAGTATCTGAAATACCTTTCTGATATCTCCTCCCCTCCTCCCTCTCTGTGCCTGCAGCGATGTCGGAGCGTCCGTTCTACGAGGAGTGGTGGTTCCTGCTGGTCATGGCCCTGGTGGGGCTCATCCTCATCCTGGTGCTGGTCTTCACACTGCTGCTGCACGGGCACAGCACCAAGTACAAGGCCTGCAGCACAGGTCTGCGACTCTGCTGCTCTGTCTGATGATATTTTATTGATCGCTGTGGGGAAATTCTCTTGGTCAGAGTTGGTCAGGGTTGGTCAGAGTGCACTGCTACCAGCACCTCTGGAGCGGCTAAGAAATCAGTGTCTTGTCAAGGGCACTTCATTAGAGAAGATGCTTGCCTTGCCAACCAGCGAGCTCAGGTTTTAGCTCGTCTGACATCTTGCCCGGCGCTTCTTCTAAAGATTTCATCTTTCATGCTGAGTGTTTATATCCAGGTTTCTTCCTCTCCAATCAGGCCTCCTTCAATGCTCTGTGTGTGTGTATATGTGTGTGTATGTGTGTGCGTGCATGTATGCGTGTGTGAGTGTGTGTGTGTGTGTGTGTGTGTGTGTGTGTGTGTGTGTGCCATGCATGCCAAAATCTATAACGCATACCCAGCCCCGCCAAGCACAGGTCATGTCAGGACAAAGTTTTTAATCTGAGTTGCCACGGAAACCCTTGGCACAACTTCTAGGCAGAGGAGCAATCAAACAGAGCGGGCGGGAGAGGAGAGCAAGCAGGAGCAGTGGAGTGGGACTCCACAAGCATAAGCAAGACTTCAACTCCACTAATGATGAAAAGAATGAACAGGAGCCATAGGGGAAACCCAACCTGTTTTGTTCTTATTGATCAAATCACCTGAAATCAGGACCTTGGTTTATGCTAAACAATGATATTTTCTACTAGTTTGAAGCATAGATTCCAATGTTATTCCCATTTATTAAGTGTTTTTGGTGGATAAATTGTGAAAACGTCTATATAGGTTTCAGAGAACTAAATTATGCATTATAGTTTTGTTTGTTTCCTAGACTATTCTCAAGATGGAATAAAACAGGAGATTTCTACACAGTTATAATAGAACAGCGATAATAGAAAAAGAAATCAGCGTTGGTCCCATATGAGTGCCTCAGTTGCTTCATATTTTTTCAGCAACATCTCGGCCTTATTTGATGTTATCTTCCCCAATCGATTTAATCTGCTCTGATTCCATCTAAGTCCATTTCCCTGTGCTTTTCTTCCCTGCAGGAAAGCATGTATCCACGGTGGAGGAGTCTGTAACTCTGGACAACGGAGGCTTCACAGCTCTGGAGCTCAACAGCAGGACTCTGAACAGCAAGAACTCCTTCCTGAAGAAGAACGGAACCAGGTATGCACACACACACACACACACACACACACACACACACACACACGTAGTTTTCACATGACGCCACAACCTTTATGCTTTCAGTGGTGTGAACAGCAGCTGCCATACATTTGTTTGGTCTTTGTGAAAGGTATCAAATATTTCTTATCTATCGAGAATGGTAGATGTGCAAATCTATTAACGAGCGGTGTGTGCAGTATGTCAGACCAACCATGCACAGTCACAGAGTTGGAGCGTAACTGAGCTACTTAGCTTTACTACAAATCAAACTCTCACATCTCTAACTCACCTCAGCATAAAGCAGACAACACTTGTCCTTCAGCAGTTTGGCTCCCAAATTAACAGACACACACAACAAACTTTCATCCAGACTTTTGTAGGCTTTTGTCTGTTGTCATGTGTAGAAGAAGAGTTCCAGGACTGTAGTTTGCTGTGTCCACAGACTCGTCAGCTGCCAAATCTTTAATTTGCTAGAAGAAATCTTTCATTTTCTCTGAGTATGAATCAGTTTCATTGCATTTTTCAACTTTTTAGACGTACCTCTCTCTCTTACATTTGCTTCCAGACTCTTAAAATAATCCATTAAAAAGTATTTATTCATCTCCATCTTGTTATCTCCCCTACTTCCTGACCACCATCTGGCGACATCACACGCAGCGTTTGTGGATAATATCAGGGGGAAAGTCATGTGGCTGCAAACAACCTGCCTGTACACACACACACGCACTTTCACTTTGATCGAAAATTATCTCAGATTCGCTTTGTGTGTGCGCACGTGTGTGTGTGTGTGTGTCTCCAGATCTCCTCCCAGGCCCAGTCCAGGTGGTCTCCACTACTCTGATGAGGACATCTGTAACAACTATAATGGAGCTGTGCTCACCGAGAGCACCACACTCACCGAGAAGCCCACTGAAGTGTCTGAGTCAGAGGTATTCTCTCTCTCTCTCTCTCTCTCTCTCTCTCTCATCAAATGCCATCCTCTAACCTAACCCTTCTCTTCTTGTGTGTGTGTGTGTGTGTGTGTTTCCAGTTAACGGACAGTGACTACGAGGACGAGCAGCCTAAGCACTCCTTCGTCAACCACTACATGAGCGACCCCACCTACTACAACTCCTGGAAGCGCCAGCCCAAAGGCCTGAAGGGGATCAGCGCTCCTTTTGGTTACGAGGAGTGCGCCACGGCGGACACAG
>OMKZ01029949.1:6297-25426 GCA_900302535.1 Neoniphon sammara
TAGATCCCCAAGGGCCAAACTCTCCAAGTAGTCCTTTCTTTTTAGTAGTGCTTCTTACTGAATGAGTCATTTCAGTACTAGCCTACATATGAAGTTGTTTTATATTTAAATTCTCTGAGAAATAAAGCAGATGTGCCTTATTCTCTGTAAGGCGACCTTGGGTGACTTGAAAGGCGCCACCAAATAAATAAAATGTATTATTATTATTATTTTTATGACTAGAGCAGCCCCTTTTATTCTCACTGATCTCATGGCTAGCCCTCGTCTGTGTACAATACATTTAGGGTTTTGGTCCAGTAGTGTGTGTGCCGACTGAAATGGTGATGTGCAGTTAAGTGTTGGTTGGTGCTGTTGTCTGGCTCACCATTCTCATGGGTGGGAATGCCTGTCTCTCAGGATGATGTGGGTTACACACCCTGGGCACATACACATTAATTGCAGAATTACAGGCGCACAGACACACACACACACACACACACACACACACACACACACACACACACACACACACACATGCACAGACTAGACACACCCTACTACACTCCTGAGGAGTCCCGGCTCTGGAGACAGACATAGTGGAGACACATATACACTGTAAATGTGCTGAGACCTGGACTACAGAATAATTTATGGGGATACATTCACCTTATGCCACTACAAGGCTTTACGCCAACTTCTCACAGCTACTGCTGCCGACCCAAATCTCACCTTCACATCTCTCTGTGTAATCGTCCTGTGCCCTGTCACCTCTCTGTACCGTTCTCTTTCATTGCCCTCTGATTCTTCCTTACTCTCTTTCTCCGCCTTTCTTCCCTCAGCTGCATATTCTTATTTGTCACACTTTGTTTTTCTTGCTTTCTATCACACCTCCCATTTCTCTGTTTGTCTTCTCTCTCTAGCTTGGTTTCTGGGGTTTGACTTTGTTTTTATCATACATTGAATGTAAAAAGCTGATCAGGCATATGAAAATTGTATTAAAAAAATACATATTTTAAAAAGTTTCTGCTTTTAAAAAGTGAATTTGCTTAACAAATGATGATACACACTTGGTATGACTGGTTGGTATCATGGATATACAGATGTACAGGAAAACAGTTTATTGACGTCATACTAGCTGATTAAAACAGCACCAAATTCACACTTTATTGTTTATGGCTTTTTTTTTTTGGTAACAGTCCCTTGATATTTGGATGGAAACACAGATTCTGTCTCTCCCTCCCGCTTTCTTCTCTCCCCTCAGCTCCATACATTGTCTAAGCTCTGACTTTTAGCTTCCACTGCTTTGTCTCCCACACCATCTTATTATAATTATATATCCAATATTCTGGCACCTTAGAGAACAAAGGGGTTGAGCAATTTTTTAAAGCTCCTAGTACATCTACTTCCTGTTCAGAGCAATGGTACTGTTACAGTGTAAACCCACAGGCTATTGCATGTGTGTACGAGATATTTTGTGTCCTTGCCTTGGCTGACAGGGATGAAGTGTTTGCAGTGATTCTGGGGGCGTTGGAAGTAATGAAATCCCAGAATGCTGCCAATGAAAGTCTATTTTTCTCTGAAATGGTGTCACAATGGTTCCTATTTATTAGCCTCTGTCGCCGGGAAAAACCTATGTCCTAGAGCAGTACCAGGAACTGCGGGGACATTATCGGTGATCGACGTATCCGGCTCCATCTGGAATTATAGCTCAGCTCAAAAAGATGAACTGTGTACTGAGCGCCTGAAGTACTGTCAGTGAAAATATAAAGAATATGCAAAGCCAGGGCAAATGCTTCAGTTGGCTCACTAAAAGTCAGGGCTAGAGCACAAGGTTTTCATGGCTTTCTGAGAAATACTGTATGTGCCATAAAAACTGTAGTGGGATGGGCTTTTGGTTGGGGATGGAGCACCTGTTGGCCAGTACAGGTAGAGAGTATTTGTATTTGTCATCATCTGAGTCTCTTAAAAGAATACTGCAATGTTTTGGGCAATATCCCCTTTTGCCGACTTACCCAGATTGAGACAAGATGTTTGATACCATTTTCACCTCTGTACGTTCACTGGTTTGGATCCGATGGTTAGCATTTCATGTTAGCTTGGCATAAAGACTTGAAGTCTGTAGGAATCAGCTAGCCTAGCTCCGTCAAAGTGAAAAAAGACTTCAAGTCTTTATGCTATGCTAACACAAAATGCTAACCATCAGAACCGAAGCAGTGGACATCCAGAGGTGAAAATGGTATCGAACATCTTGTCTCAGTCTGGGTAAGTCGGCAAAAGGGGATATTGCCCAAAATGTTGGAGCATTCCTTTAAAGTCAAGATGGTGCTGGGCTCCCCTCATTCTGGGGTAAATCCTTCTCAAATTGGAGCAGTGTTGATATGAAATCACTTTTTCTAGAATACTAATGTCATTTCACCTCATTCTGTTCCACTCTGTGCCATTATCGTTGAAGTGTCCCCCCATTTCACAGCTAGACGCTCATCTTTTTGAACAGCCACCTACACACACCTCTTTCAATCAATCCTTAAATTACATTGTTATCTCCTCTGGTTAACAATGTGTCTCTCTAAGGTATTTCATTGTTGTTTTCAGATGAGAGAAAGATCATAGCCCAGATCTTTCCACTGTACTCCCCTTGCTGGATCCATTTGATTTTGCTCTGCACTGTAGTTCAATTAGCACATCCAGGCTTTCTTCTCTGGCTGTCTGATAAAGGTGGACCTCCTAATTTGAAACCGCTTCCTGTTGATTGTAATCGGAAAGCTGCGAGAATTGAGGAAGCGCTTTTAGACTGTCCTCCCCTGGGTTCTTTGTCTAACCTCCTAATTGCTTGTTGTGGGTCCAGTTTCATCCCCAAGATGCTGCCTGCAGTGAAGCATTTTGTAGTTTTGCGATCAGTCCTTTAATTTCCTCATGCAGATTTGCTAAATTATAGTTCAAATTCACCTTTTCTCAGTGTTTTTATATCCATCTTACTACTTGTTTTTTCTTTCTCTCCTCAATCCTCTCCAATTATCACCCTCACCATTTAAATAATTCATAGGCTGATCTTTGACTTTTCGCGGTTGGCCTGTACAGCACCATAGGCTGTGACCCTACATTGGCTAAGAGATATTTCAAACTGGCTGCCATTGATATTGTTCCTGTGTTGTAATTACACAAGCCAGAGCTTTGGCTGGCTAATTGGATGGACAAATAAATTAGACAGCCCCAGATGAAACTCCTGTTGCTGATTTCTCTCCTGCCCCAGTGCCTTGTCGATAGTGATGCAGAGGTGAATGTAGTAGGAGCTTGGTACTGAGTTATGATGACCTGCTGGTACTAATAATATGTATAAAAAACACCAATGAAGGCCCATTCCAGTGTAATTGTTACTGCTTCACTGAAATATCTGAACGTCTCAAGGGGTTTTGGGGGAGGGAATGCAGTGCTGTATAACAAACAAGTAAATTAAGCGTATACTGAGTTCCTGTGGGAATCTGAGGGAATGAGCAGAAACATAATACACAAGCACGGGATAAAAAACAAAATCAGTATTCCCAGGAATGATCAAGATCAAAATGGAAGACCTTGCCATCTGCACCCTAAAATTGACTTTATCTGTTACGCAAATGTGACTCAATACAAAGATGTCTGTCTGTGTCACGATGTTAAGGTGTCACCCATTGTGGCATGGTTTAAATGTCACCACACATCAATGAACTATTAAGGAGACTGCAAGACAAAGGAAATGTTCATATTTGTCAATGGATGGCTAAAATCAAATCCCAAGTCCCTCATATACACATTTTGGAAAGCAGTGAGAACTGTTTTCGGTCCTTGAAAATGTCAAGTCCACACTCAGAGAGTTTTGTGATAAAACCTGGCATCCTGATCAACCAGTAGGAGCTGCTAGTGCAGCGACAAGGACACACTCCCAAACAGACTTCCTACCTGTGAATACAGCAAATAGCGTACGTAGCGACGTCCAGCCAAGCTGGAGACACCGCTGCTTGGAGTCAAATCTGAAAGTCAGAGGTGATGTGTGGGTGTTTTTACACCTGTGCCACCCAGCCTCTCCACTTGCTTAAACCTTTAACCTGATTTTTATACATCTTTAATTAAAAGTGCAATGCACTAGTAAGTGCCTTTGCTGCCTTCATTTGCACGATTTTATCCTTTGTTGAATGCACTTTTTAAAGCACATTGCATGAAATGTGCTATATGAATACAGTTGCCTTGCCTTGCCATTCAAGAATGAAAGACTCAGAAATGTCCAAGTGTTGAAAAGGTCTTTTGTTCTAAATACAAGGCTGTTTTTTAGTACTCAACAAAGAGACCTTTCTGCAATGTCACAGCTATATTTTGCTATAAAAGACTGAACTGTAGAAATGGGTTTTGGTCAATAAACACGTTGTTTTACTGCGAATGGAGATGTCAGTTTGTGCCTCCCTGGGGTGTGTTTTCCTTGGCTTGCAGAGAGGTTACCGGCTGTGCTTTGGATTAGCCCTGCCTTTTTGAAATCCCATTAAGACTCTACCCTATCAATTACCACATGTCTGTTTGCTTGCCTACAAGTTCACTAATGAAAGACTGCATATAGTGTGCTCTTTGAAGTCTTTGACTAGTACTAGCATCCTAAATAATTGGGATTTAGTAATCCTAACCCCAATTTCCCAATAATTTTGAAATTCTAATTTGATTAACAATTAATGGTGCAGCCAAGTGTCACATTTATTAAAATATGCAAAAAACGTAAGTTGAACACCCATCTCCTTATGTGTCATGGTCGTTTTAATTGAATACAGTTGCTTGATTGTTTAACTCTGTATGCTGAATTTGCTGAGTCATTATATCATCAGCCCACACTTATTTTCCTAGGAGCCCACAGTTCCTGAGAAAACAGAGCCTCAATATACAACAAATAGGACATGACTTAGATAGAAATGCCATTCCATGGAATACCATGGTAATTCAGCTACCATGGTAATACAACTAACATACGATGTCAATATGGAAGGAGTAATTGCTATAGTGACAATGCAAGGTTGTGTAATATGATTGTACCGGCTACTGTGTGAAATTCCATAAAAGGTGAATAACTGAATTCTGCCACTGTCAGTCTGTGTTCTCTGTATTTAAATGCTAACAGCCAGCTAACATTAGCTATGTCCAGGTTAGCAAAGCAGACCAGCTAGTTTTAGCTGTTTTACTAATCAGGCTGCATAAGTCTACATGACACTGCAGCATTGCATTACTCCAGTTTCCAGAATGAATAGCGGGGTGGCCAGTAGCTAGTCAGACTGTCTTTCAACCAGACAGCCCGGTTGTTTGTAATGTTCAGCTGAAGTGTCCTTGAGCAAGACCACAAATGCCAGCCAGCTCCAGGGGTGCTGCAGCTGCTGTGGCTGACCTTGACCTCTGACCTCCCCACAGGGGGGGCCAAGATAGAAGAGAATTTCCCTTTAGGGATCAATAAAGTATCACGTTATTATTTTTAGAGTGTCCATAAAGATGCGCAGTCTATCCAAATATTAAACTGAAGCAGAAATTTTGGACAAAACAAAAAGCTCTGCTGTGGATACTTTGCTAATGTGAGTCCCTGTGTCTCCTCGGTGGAAAAGCTGTCTAAATAAAGGCCAGCTGTGTCTCGTAGTGCTGTAGCCCAGGGCCTGAAACAGGAAGCTGGGCCCAGCCCTCTGTCCCTGCTGAGAGGAGGACTGTAAGGTTGCTTTGAGATCCCGCTGTGGGTGAATGGTGCAGATTATGTTTAAAAATAAATAAATTAATTAATTAAACAGCTCTGTTGTCTGTTATGGGCCTTCAGTTAGGTGGAGATATGAGTCATTTGAACTTTTTCTATGTAGACAGCAAGGCCACGTCTGAACTGTTTTGGCTTTTTCAAAATAAGTGCAAAATATAGAATTTGCTGCTCTGTGCTTCAATTTGGCTTCAGTTTGGTTGTTGAATAAACTAAGAGTGGAAGAGAGGTGTTTGTGTGTGTGAGTGTTTGTGGGTGTCATTTATGGTACAAAACTTTTCGTAAGATGCAGCTGCCCTTTTATAGATGCTTAGCAGTACTGTGGTTCAAAGTTAAGCATTTTTATTGTTGTGCTAACTACAAAGTAAGAACTGTGTTTTCCTCAGAGCTCAAATGGTTTCCAAAGTCAAAACTATAAAGCAGGTTTTAATCTTTATTTATCCAGGGAAATGTCACTGAGTGCACCAAGTGGTCGAGAGAAAGAATAATTATGGATACCGACGGAAAAAAGGCTGTTAAAGTGGCGTTTTCCAAGAAGTCTTTCCATTTCTTTCAAGAAGTCCTTGGACGTTTTCACAGCGGAGCATGCGGTGAACCCATCGACCCTCTGATTGGCTACACTGTCACTTTATATTTGCATAAAATTAAACTGATCTCAACCTTTCTGTGTCGCGTAGTTGCTCAGATCTTGTCGGCAGTCACCCCGTCCGCCCTCTCTCTCCCTGTCTCCCGGCTCTATTTGAAATGAATGACCAACTGTCGCTTTTAACCACAAAAGTTGCTGCCTGTGAGAGTCCAAGGTTACTGGGGCTTTTGTCAAACTGAGGGAAACTGTCCAAACAGAAATTATGTAAATTCCTCACACTAATGCACCGAATTTCATCTCATCTTCACCTTTAACTTGTGTTTACACCACCTGCACAAATCAGCAGAGCTAGCTCATTCAGGAAACTCCCCAGGTGCCATCAGCTGATTGGCTAACGCTTCTCGCTTCTCTAGCTGCCTTGCTGCCGCTCTGTGCGCTCCAATCGTCTCTTTAACCACCTCCTCCCCAGCTCCTCCTGTCTATATCTGTTTTATGCTCTGAGTCATTGTGTTTATCCCTGCAATCTATGTATGTGCAGCAGCGATTTATAAAAACAAATGTATGTGCAGCAGCTAACATAAAAACAGATCTAGTCCGCCCAAGTTAAACCCATATTGCCTCTTCAATAAATAAATACAGGTTCTGTACTTGAGTTGTCCTGACTGAAATTCAGTTACAACAGACACACACACGCTACCAAAATCAGTCATCACAACCGTGTCATTACCCATAATGACCCAGCATCCTGTAGCTGAGTTGTATTGGAAAATTGAACTTCATATATGCCAGGATGGTTGATAGCAATGATTTTCGTGTGCATTGACGTGACAGCAATGGAAACTCTAACACCCGCAAATGGCGTAAGGTTCCAAATGATGCAAAGATGGAAACACACAAATACCCTAATCATAATTTCTTATCTGTGCACTTACTCACCATTCCATTGCATCATTGGAGTGTCTCAGATTATTTTCCTCCTTTAGGAATATGAGACTTTATGAGGAGCATTTTAGAAGAGATTGTACTAACCCAAACAGTAACCCAAGCCTGCTGACCCAGCCATCCTCAGCCCCTTACTGACAGACAGGCTTCTGCTGGATCAGTGACAGTACAGTTACATAATGCACAGCAGGCTAAAGAGAAACTACTCCGTTTTGATGGGCCACATCTAATTTGCATTGTAGTTTTTTTATGACTTTTTTAGAGTTTGCAAAATTGGCTACTGTTGGTTGGAAACAAAGCTATTATGATTGCCATGCATTTGTGTAGTTTGGTATTTTCTTAGTCTAATTGAAAGAATTTTAAATATACCTCAAAACCAACCTAGTAGGCCATTGCTGATTGAGACCCACTGATCATTGTATTGCTCTGCTATAGAACGTTTTCACAGCGGCCATTTTGACATGAAATAGTAGGGCAAACACAGGTGTTACTAATGACACCAATTAAGGTTCTGTTCCATTTAACAGAGCCAGGGTCCTGCTAGTGTTCATGCTGGCTCACTGGAGAGACTCTGCTACACTTAAATGGAACGGAACCTCCATTAATGTCATTAGTAACACCTGTGCTTGCCCTGCTATTTCATGACAAATTGGATGCTGTGAAAAAGGCCTTTTGTCATAGTCAGACACATCCTGATAGCAAGTATTAATCTTTCTTCTTCTTCATAGTTTTCTTATTTGTTTTGATTGTTCGAAGCATTTCATTCTTTTACCATGTTTGGGTAGAAGAACAAAAGAAATCTTTCCTGTTTGAGTTGGGGAATTAGTTTTTCAGCTCGGTGTAGAATTAATCGAATTGCAAATTTTTTCCTCTAGATCTACAGACTAATATTAGTGAGAGAGGCTGCTCTAAAATGTGTAAACAAGTAAATTAACAAGCTGACTGTAGTTTAGCCAACACAGTTTAATCACAGTCTAATATTATTCAGATTAAATGTTCTACCCTAAATTGGCCAACTGTTGTCCGCCAAACTCTTTAGTTTTATAAAAAGTTCCAGCAGTAATTGAATTTTCAACACAATTTCAGTTATATTCCGCAGCCCTAGTTTGACTCCCAAAGTCTTTTACTGGGCTGTGCGATATGACCTAAATCTCATATCTTGATAGAAGTCATTTCATATCTCGATAACGATACATATCACGATATAACACATTTTCTGTAAATTCCATGAATAAATAGTTTATATAAAATGACCACATGGAAATATTTCTTACATTTTAATTACATTTTTAATTATATACTTGACAAATAAATGGTCCTTAAGCATATTTGATTATTTTGCTGCGTTTACTGGGAACCTTTGTGCAAATTTTCAAACAAACAGTAAACAAAATATAAAGTATGTCTGTATAAAATAGGGATGTAACGATGGAAGGTCGTGAATCTGTACATTCCCGATACTGGCATGATTTTTTCCCACGCAAAAATAGTGCCTCAGTTAATTACCTGGGCCAATTGCTTATGTATCAAAATGCTGCCATAGCTACACCATAAGTGTCTGTGGCTCCTGAAGAGACGCAGCTTACTGCACCTCCCCAAAACTGTAACTGTACATAAGGCGATGCAAGACCACTTAGGTCCGCTAGACTCCTTTGTGCTGCTTCTGTGTTTTGTGCCAGGTGATTTGAAGATGAAAACTACATGATTGTCCAAATTACAAACAATATTGCCATTAAGAGTTTGATTCGCAAAACAAAATAAATGAGCATCATTTGGAACGATAGACATTTTTCCATTGTCATACGATAGTGTCATATCGCAGAGCCGTATTCTTTTATTTTCTGACTGTTTCCAGTCCATTCAGCTAATCTGTTTATGCTTTGGTTGATTGAGTTGTGGCATTGCACAGTGTCCTCAGGGACGTTCACCGTACACAATGTCCATAGACATCGGAGCTGAGGTGGCTGAAGAGACACAGTGTGAGAGCTGGCAGAAGGCCAGCTGGTCAGGTTAATCCACAGATGTGCTTGGCTGCAAGTGTTGACATGTCGAAGAGAACAGCCCCTTACATCTGTGAACTCCCTCATAGGCTAGCAAAGCAATCTCTCTGCAGCTCACAGAGCATCTACATGCTAGAGCAAATGTTCACACCTACCGGGCATTTGTGCTTTTCAAGGACTGTCCTCACCTAGAGAGCTGCACACTTCAGATACCTCAAATATGGAGTTGCTACTTCAGCAAGGGCATGGAAAATTTAGAGTCTGAGTCAGAACACAAGACGGTCCCGATCTTGCCTGATGAGGACACGCAGCAGTATTAAGTAGTTTTTTCTCCACTGGTTCAGAAGAGTTCATTGTCAGTATGTTTTCTGCTTTCATGGCACCGGTGCTTGTATTTTTTTCCTTTTAGCTGTCCATGAAATCAACTCCACTGGGCTCCATGTTAGTATTGATCATGCTTGTTACACAGTTGCATGCGTACTTTATGGCTTTTCCTTGTATTCATCAGTGGTCAAACCTGTTTGACCCATCACTCTCTGTGTGTGTGTGTCAGCATAAATAGAAGCCCTGACTACAGATTGCACACGAAGAAAGATCAATGATGAACAGTGGTCGACCTGGTTCAGGTAATGAGGCTTTCTTGAGGACACAGGAGGCATTTGCCTAATGAGGCTTTTGTCCTCTTGCACTTATGCAACCTCCAATTTTTATTTTTTATTTTTTTTCTTCAGCTTGACATTAGCAGGTTATAGTTCTGGAGATATCCGGTATCATCTATCTGCACAGTTGATCAGTTTTTAAAGATGCATTTGTCTTCAATAGGAGATGAAAACAACAGTGATCTCCATTACATATTGAAGATTAGTCTGTTCTAGTGCACTGCTTGTCGCAGTTGTGTTTTTGCAGTAGATCTTAATTATCTGTTAGTTTCTTTGAAAAGCCTCTTGTGACTATTTGCTCATTTATTTTTTAAGCCACAAGCACTGCAGTGTTGCCGAGAGATCCAGTGGTGTGTGAAACGTCTTTCTGTACCTCAGTGGAGCCAGTCAGGCATCTGTCAAGATGTTGCACAGGTCAGCAGCATCTTGAAGAGACGAGTGTGTTTGTTATGCAGACTTCACACACAAACACACACACACACACACTCACAGACATCACTCACACACCCTCAGCCAAAACATTCACAAGCCATTTAGCATGCAGAGCCAATCTTGTTAGATCCGTGAACATCCCGCTGCGTCCAATCTCAACTCTGGCCTGGATTAGGCTCACTTCAATCAGAAGGACGGATAATGAATTTAAAGGTGGAAGTGGCCCAATAATTGCCTGCAGTGATTGGATCTTTCTGTTTAGCCCTCCATGAAAACAATACCTGTGCAACAAGTATCATCTGCTGCATAACTGAAAAAAGGCTCATTATTTTGTGGAAATAAGGCTAGATGGTGAACTTGATCGTATAACGAACAGGCTGACCGTAACAAAAGTGAGGTAGTCATTTGTACTGGGGAGACTGGAAAATAATGAACTCTGTCCCTTGATGTTAGAGGTATGTGTGCAGGGTGAGCATGCCCTGTGGGTCCTGTGAGTCCTGCAACCAATCTTTATGGTGCATGTTTTTTTTTTCCCCCTAAGCTGCAGCCAGACATGGATGGGTAAGATTACCCTCTCATTTGATTACTGGCAAGGTGGAGTTTTCCATTTTTAAGTACAATGATTGGCCTCAATTGATATCCAAACACCACCCCAGCCACCAAACTTTGGTGTATAAAGCAAACTGTCTGTTGTGGAAATGTATGGGTGATGGACTACATGCAGCCTGGTGGGAGGCAGGCAGGTGCAGCAGTTAATTGTGTGGGTGCAGGTGGGTATAGCACAAAAAGCACTGGGAACAGACAAGACTTCTGCTTGAGGACACGTATGCAGTGGCAAAATGCTTCGGCCTGTGTTTGCTATCTTAGAGACTGCGATGAGGCCTACAGGAAAACTTCATGCGCTATTATAAATGATTAATGAGATGCTCATAAATTTTAAGGTATTGACCTTTTTCAGCACTTTATCTTGCTTCAATTATTTCCATAGCCTTTGCCATCATAGGTCACTGTTTGAATAGAGAATGAGATGATTTATGTGTGCAGAAGACTATTCACCTCCAAGTGCCCCCAACCCTCTGCCATACTGTCTCTGTCCAACCTGTGTCACAAGACTTGACTGTAAGTATCCCCCTCAAGGGTTTTTGCGTAATTTGTGCTGGTGGCAATCCACATGCCTCCTTGTTATGCCTCTTATAGGATAATTCCTGTATTTTTAAAACCGGGCCCTATTTTCAAATCTTTTTGGGTCTAAATGAGTAATAGGGACAACAAATTTTGGAATCGGTCCAATATTGAGTGAGAACACTATAACCGGCGATCCAAAAACGCCCCCGTGCGCAAATAGCAGAGGAAGTGAAAAGGATGTTAGAACAGAGACTGGAAGAAGCGAAAGTTAAACAAAAAGGTCTGTCTCTGTAGGGATGATTTCCATAATGTTGTCGGACACTTAAAATAGCAACCTGAGCCTGTCAGTGGCAAAAACAACCACTTTTAGTGGACGTGCTTTGACGCGGACAAGTTGCCCTGTTGGATTACATTGCAGCTGTTTCGAGGTTGCAGGTTACAGCGTTCTCAATCAATACTGGACCAATTCCAAAAATTTCTGTCCCTATAAATCATTTAGACCCCAAAAAGATGGGAATATAAGGTCCAGTTTGAAAAATACTGGAATTATCCTTTAATCACTCTCCTCTCATGCAGTGTGTGTGCGACTCCTTTCCACAACTCACTAATTGTCACTGAAGAGAACATCTATGCATTTTCCCTCTGGACATCCATTATACTACCAGCTCTCCCTGTGTCTTGAGCTAAGCTTTAATTAAGTCTTTCAAATCCGCATCATCTTTAGTCAGCTCTGGAGGCTTTTCTTACGATGGAACCAAATTGCCATTTTGAATGCATAACCTAGCCAAAAAATTACTTACAGGAGAGGCACCACGTCATTATTCAAGATATAATGCTGCAGTGAGGGCTCAACAGAGACATTTATTCAGGATCTCAAGAACTTAGTGAGAGAATTTAAATCAAGTTCACATGTCTTTGATTGGATCTTGTTGATAAAAGCTAAGTGTAACTTGCAGAATTATGCAAGAGGAATGATAAACTTTGAAAACAAGGTTTTCAAAGGTCAACTCTTGAAGCTTTCAGATGAACTCGGGTTTTTATGACAAGTAGGATACACCAGGCCCGCCTTCAGTGCATGTACAGCAAAAGATCTTGGATGAAAATTTCCCACACACTTTCTGCTTTCTAACTTCATCTCTCCAAGGTCTCAGCCCTCCATCTAAGGGATAGTCAGCGTCAGTGTTTTTGAGACTGTTATAGGTACAGTTGAAAAGGCTTGAGCTGCTTTTGTACCTGGCAGTCTGTTCAAAGATAATCGAGGTAACCGAGAACAAATTTGTTTTTTTTTCCCTCTTAGACCTTGGTTATATAAATGTCTGTAGAGGACATACAATAGTGCAGTCTTAGGTAGGGAAAATAAGCCTCGGCCATAATCTTAAAGCAATAAAAGTCAACTTAGAATTTATGAATAATGTCATCAAAAGACCAAGCTCAGTTTAATTGATTAGTTGGTAAGTATAAAGTAGAAAATGTTTGCACTTGCACATAAATTCTCACTAGGCAGTGTACACTGCAAAAAAGCCCATCTTAATGAGCCATTTAGCCTCATTAAGTCTTAAAATCTTACTTTTCTGAAAACTGTCTCCCATTCCACTTGTTTCCAATCTTGCAACAAGGCAGATCATTGCGCTAGTATCAAGATGACACTAACTCTAACCCAACTGGCAACTGACTTTTTCATTCGTCTTCAGGAAACAAGGATTTAAGAAGTCATTACTCGATTAAATGACCGGTTAAAACATATATTCTTGTAGTGTGTCCACAAAATTGGCCTCCTGCTGAGTGTCAGTGTAGCAGCTCCAAGCCTGTACTAAGGAAGGCCTTGTCTTAACCTCTTTGTTGACACCAGACAATCGGGAATATACAGTAGGCAACTGAAATCTAGCTGGAATATACAGTGGAGTCAATGGCTATGTCTGCATACACACAAGAAACCAGATTGTTGTGAATAACTAGGTTAAGGCAGGAAATCATGTTTATAATACACTGTGAAAATGATGTATTAACCCAGTTGTAGGTATAATTTGATTAGGGCTATAGTTGATATTTGCAGTTGTGTGGTATGAATGCAACATCTTTATGCCTTATCACCATAGTACATGGTCATGTGGGATATTATGTTGTTGGTGGTGTCTATCTGTGTGTGGATGCGCATTCTTATGAACACATAAAAATGTATATAAATGAGGAAAACAGGTCAGACATTAGGCAGCTCAGTCGCCTTTTGGTCACATCTCTGTATGCCCACTAAGGATGTATTGCTACCTGCCCTCCTAAGACCAATCTCGCGGCCTCAACAAGAGTAGATTCATTCAATTACATGCCCAAGGCTTCAATTCGAGCTATGAGATAGGCTCCTTAATAAGATAACATCATTATGGCTTGACTTGATCTTTGGAAACAGACCACCCTTTTTGTATACCACTATGCCCCTCCATTTCTCAACAGGATTTGGTTATTCCAAGGCGGCAGGCCAGGCAGGGTAAAAGCTTTTAAGCTGCCGGATAGTAGTGAACTCTCCCTAGCTGTAACTGTTGGTGTGATTAGTGGTTGAGCATGCTGGAAGAGGCACTACCACTAATGTCGTTGTTTCAGATGTGGTGTATAGTGTCTCTTCTCTCCTCTTCTCTTCTCTTCTCTTCTCTTCTTTTCTCTTCTTCTCTTCTCTGGTGACATAGCTGCAGCTGCCTGTGTGCGCTATATGTGCATATATGAATGAACGTGTGTGTGTGTGTGTGTATGAGTGTGTGCCTATACACTCTGTATGGGTGTGTTATGCGTATATTAGCCTGCAGACTGATCCTCACTCTGGCTGCAGCAGCTCAGCCAAGTGTGACTAACCTTCCTTCACAAGCCTATTACAGCCTGTGGAATTGGCTTAAACTCTCCCTACATGCCCCTGTACACACTCAGTGCCCAGGAATTCCCAAGAGCCCATGACTTACAAAGCTCCCCTTAAAGAGCTTAATTTCAGTAATGATGGGCATGTTTCCTGTTTCACTGCTAGTGATGGAGGTCAGAATCAGCTGAACACTCTTGAGTGTAACATTACCGTGATATCTAGCTAAATGTGCTGTGAAACATGAGGTAATATGGTGCCTTACTGCAACATATAGCAAATCTGATACATCATTTTGTGGCTTTTAACTCATAAAATTGTGATGCAAATTTGACAAATCACTCTTTTTTTTCTCATTTTTTTTCTCATTAGGCCACATCTATCAGGGCAGAGCCAAATAACATGATGTGTTATTTATTGTGCTGTTATATATTATAGTTTCCCAGGTATTTCCCAACACTGATCTTCATTCATACTTGTTGCAATGTTGTAGATTTTAGATTTGTTAAAATTTGTAATCTAAATTCCTGAGGCTAGTCAGCACCCACATGATAAATCATGTTGGTATATAATAATCCTCAAACACCACTTTGCCACCAAAAACTCTGACAGTTATGCAAACTCACAACTGGATAGGAATTTGCTGTGAATGGTGTCAATAAGTAGTGCCCACGTTATATCGATAACTGTGCTGTGTTGTGATACGTGAATGAGGTGAAACACAAGATGAAAAGTGTTGGCAGTGCTCGACTCTGGCAGCCACCATACTGTTTCAGCTCTATGAGTGTTAATGCCTGAAAGGACTGAGACATGAGGAGACTGCAGAGGTGCCCAGGCTGCACTGTTTTACTGCTTTATAGAGGCTTCAGTTGTGTTGCAAATCTCCCAGCAACTACGCCTGGCACCATCATGGAGGTCCACTGGAGAACTGGCTGTGTGCAAATAATGTCTACATAAATAACAGCGAGGCTAGAGAATGAGCCATATAGATTGTTGTGGGTGTAGGTCAGTTCACCAGTGTAAGTAACAATATGGTATAGTTGTTTCTAAATTCACTTGACTGTGAATACAGTCTTTTGCTCTATACTCAGTGAGTTGTAGTTTGCAAAGTGTCAGCTCAGTTAATCTGAACAAAGAGCTGTTGTTTTGGCTAACTTGCCAGCAGGCCAATTTAGCAAAGCAACTTTTGTTGTTGACATGTGACTGTTTGCCACTACTAACGCTAGCTTCTACTAAATATGGTAGCAAGTGTTCAAGTCAGAATTGTTAACATGACAATGCTAATCAGCTATAGTTAGCTATAGCTGGCTAACAAGCTGACATAATCTAAACACAAAACTGGGCAGATTATGAAATGCTCAGTTCCCATTCAAAAACAGCAAAAAAAAAAAACAACAACCCCTAAACAAAACAAAACAAAAAAACAAACAGCAACAAAAAAACAAACAAAAACAAAAACAAAAGAAACAACTGTCTATTAAATTCTTTGGAGACAGGTTGTTCATTTAGAAACATGAGCTGCTCACAGCCACTGTCGTCCCCAAACTGAGAACCCACAATGTGGCTGCCAGAGGCCATGATACTTCATTTTCAGTTCTTCTGTTGGACATTGACCAGACCTTTGCGCCTCACTTTCTGACTTGTGTTCTTGAATTTTGTGTTTGACTATGTTAGGAACTCGTTATCTGACTGTTTATAACAGTATGTAACAGTACATATTTTTCTTAATATTTGACAATTTTGAAACTCATTCAGGACAAAAGTGCTGCTGAGTGGATCTGTTTACAGTAACTTGAGTCATTACTTATTCTATGGTGGAGCCAAGTAGTCCTGCTGATTCACTTATTTGTATCTTAATGAAAAACATAATGTAAAATCCAAACATACAAGGTTTATTGATTTTATACGGTAATCACAGTAATTAATGGATGGCACTTAAGGGATTTGGAAGCTGAACCAAGGTCCACAATCACTCTGACTTGTCCACAATAGCCCTTTTTACTTAAAAGACAGGGATCTTGGAGTTGGTCAGGCCTAAGGAGGAATAAATCAAACAGCCCACTAATGTTTGCATTCATTTTTCATTTTTATATTTCCACCGTGGTGTTACTTAAGATGATGAATGACCCTACTGTCATGGGCTTGGCCATTGCATATATCACAGGGACGCACAATATTGTCAACCTCAATCTTCAGACCTGTAAGTTATGATGATAGGGTATACAGTCATAATGGAGGAAATGTATATGGATGTGATGACGCTGGGATGACACCCTCACTCTTGTTGACCTTTAATTTTATCATCATCAGTGCCATTGCCATGGCAATGCCTTTGCAAACCTATATTTTAATTGTAGATAGTCTATTATGTGTCTGTAGTCTGGTTGTCCAGAAAAAGTAAGTGGGTGCACCCTGTACTGCATTGCACACTCTTGATCACACCACTTCCCTCTCTCTCCTTCACTTTCTTCTCTACACCATGGCAGGGCAGAGCAGACACAGCCTGGGTCAAACCTAGGTCAGTCCCCATGTAAGCACTTCCTCCTTTGCACTCCTGTAAGAGCACTTCACACCGTCACAGACAAACTTCTGCTCGGCCAGCTAAGGGACTTATGGAGGCTAGTTCAAGTTTACTTACACAATACATGGCCTTTTCCTCACTTAACAAAACAATAGTAGGAAGGTCTCTGCTTAGACACGACTTTGAATGTACGGTTCAAAGGGAAAATATGCTGGGCTGCCCTGGGCTTTGAGCACAGTCTGCTACAGCTTGAGACCAGTTATGTTTCAAGAGCGGACTTGCCTCTGGATTAGGAAATGTCAGATACCATGTGTATTCATGCAAACATTTCAGGTTATGCTAGTGGAGTTTGAAAGCCAGAGTCTGGCATACTGAGGGTTTATGGGATGTGTAGTCTTAAGATCATGATTGCTTAGCAAGGAAAAACATGTCTGAAATTTGGCTGAAAGGGGTGTGTCCTATGACAATAGCATTGCTGAAGGGGTGGGGCTCAGTTTCTAAACATCCACATAACATGAAAGGAGGGTTGGGTATAAAATGAATTTCAGTACATGTAAATGGAAACATCTATCTATCTATCTGTCTATCTGTCTATCTATCTATCTATCTATCTATCTATCTATCTATCTATCTATCACTAATTACTTGCAGTATTACATGTTGCCATTACAAGTTAGTTGGTGTAACTATGTGAAGTAATGCAGTTAACTTTTATCCCAGCAGTTAAACACTATTTGAACCAGTTAGACACCATTTTGTCTCTGTATGTTGTCATGCCTCAGACCTTCTGAATAGTCGCTGGTTAATGATTTTTCTCATTTGCTCTTTCATGGTCGCGAGTCTGTTGTTTGGCCGCAGCAGTAGAAGTGCCCACTTTCTGATATTCAGGTGAAGAAAAAGAAGCAGGGGAATGAATAAAAGCTCCCCAGTCAGGGGATGATAGGCGTTTGTGAAGGCCAACAGCGGGGTACGCTGCCTGTCGATGGTTAGTTCTAAAAGCCTTCGCCTCCACAGTCCAATTGTTCCAGTGAGACACCTTGACAGGAAATCACATCTATACACTTGATAGTTTTTTGTATTTTACACTGAATTAAGTGAATTAAACCATCTCGATCTCCCATCCTGGCTGCAGATGCAAAGAGAAAAAAGATAAGGAAATTGTTCCCATGAACTTGTGACCTGGACATGATTTGGTAGAAATTGGATTGCTGTTATCTTTGGGAGGAAAGTGATTTTGCTGCATGCTGTGCTGGGAGGTATGTTGAGGATTGGATAAGTATTGATTTGAAAACCTTCATTACATTCTCACTCGCTACATAATTCCCCCTGTCCGGAGAGTAAGAAAATGATAAGGTCACAGGCAGACAAATGTCTCCACTTATCCTCACCAGTCACCATGGCATCGCTGGTCTTGTCTCTTGAAAGAGTCGAAACTGCTTTCAGAGGAAGCATCCCAAATCTCCAAAATTTCATTTCTTAAGGATTTAGGAAAAAAAAACCAGCCCAATTTTCCAACTGGCAGCTGTGCATTTTGGAAACCGTACAATGGATTTGGGTCATTAAACCTTCTTAGCAAATGAAGTACTGCAAATCTTTCAATTCTATTAAAAAAACATGAAACAAGTCAATTTCATTTTGCGCAGCAGTAGACTAAAACATTTTCTGGTTGGAGTTTTGTGCCAGTCTGCCAGCTCAAATTATTTCTGTATTTATTTATTTTTTAGAAATGAACTAGTCCCAGACTCCTTGTTTTAATCCAATTGTAACTCTTAACTTTCTCTGCCAATCTCAGTGTGACTATCTGCCTTAATAAGTTCCTGAAAGCATCATAGCTGAGTTGTTTTCTTGATGGAAAGATGAGATATATTCTCTTGGTTAACGGTTCCTAAACATCTTTGAAATATAGAGTGCTTTATCTCCCGACAGTAGTGCTTTTACAATGAGGTTACATTTGCCCTCGTGCCCCCTAATGGAGATGTTATTTCAAGATGCCGTCAGGGTGTGATGTATGCGGTGAACCTCTAAGTGTTGCCAAGGCCCCAGAACAAGACCACTGGGACGTCCAATCACAGGCAGCCGAGCTCTAATGAGAACAGTGTGAAAGCGTATCCATGGAGACCGAGCTTGAACCTTCTTCATCTTCAGCTCTGCCCCGTTTGACCCCCCTCAGTCTCTCTCTCTCTCTCTCTCTCTCTCTCTCTCTCACACACACACACACACACACACACACACACACACATTCTAAGCCTCCTAAAACACTCAAACGTGCAGTTCTCACTTTATTGGGCACACATACTCTCTCTCTC